>LUKR01001939.1:0-10973 GCA_019395275.1 Puccinia brachypodii
CTTAGGATTTTGAGGTTGGTGTGAGTGAGTGACATGGGGTGAAATTGGGTGTAGTTTCTGATTCTGCAATAACATTGTAGGATTTGTTGCTACTTGAGGTTATTCTAGCTATGTACTGATCATTGGTTGGAGGAAATTAGAATCACCACAGCGGGTGAGCCCTTTTTTCCCCTGGTGCCAGTCATTGTTTATTCATCTGGCTGAGTGGCCTTCACTATGTTTGTGTCCGTCCAAGTGGCCTATTCCTGTTGTCTTCCTCTCTATGTTCTAGGCCCCCTTTGGATCTTGCAAGGGGGCTCTCTAGCTGTCAACATATAATTCCGTCTCTCATGATTTGAAATAAAGCATTGAGTCAGAGCCTCTTTTTCTCATGACTGATCCAGTCATTGAGCCCCAAATCAGTAAGAAGAATTCACGTACAAGCTCCTCCTTCAACCTCAATCCATCTCCATCTCTTCCCTCCTCACCAACTGAGAGTGAAAACTTGAAATGTGTTAGTAGTAAAGCAGGCACCTAGAGTTAGCCCTTGCCTGGGTTCAAGTCCCGATGGAGTCATTTCTTTTCTGACAAAAGTACACATGGAGTGCATCATGGGTGAATCTTGCAACGGTCAGCAGAATGATTTCACAATCAGGATCAGCAACAGAGTGTGTTTGAGTTACCCTATGGGCAATAATTTTTGATTAATTACATAAGAACCCTGCCCCCATGGATGTTCTGCTAACAGCTTGAGACTGTGATCTTAACTTTGCTGGACACCAATTGAGCCTTCACAATTGGGGTCCTCTGAACATTGTCATAACAGTGGGTCATCTGGGGACTGGTTGCTGAACATCAAGCAACCCTCCCAGAATCCTGTTCCCTGAACGTGGTTGGAACCAGAACCTCCTCAACCAACACGGAGGATTTTTTGTTTCCACTGCATCAGGATGTTCCCCCCTACGTAAATTTTGATTTCCGCCGGAACCTCTGAGTTATTCATCCTTGGAATTTTGATTTGGGATGTTGTGTAGCAAGTCCAACAAGAATTTTTCTCTTTTTCATACCCTTGGTCATAAATGTTATCTCCCTGTTGTTTAAAAAAGCTATTGCAAATCTTAGATATGTTTCTTCTATGCCTGAGTTTTTTCACTCTAGAAATTCTTCACTTGTTGTCTATCACTCCTCCAAAGCATTTCAGCCCATGTCCACCCAACTGATAACTCATTTATCCTCAGATCAGATCTTTTCTGCCTTCGGCTCTTTGCAACTTTGTTTTTGAGGACTTCTGTGGTGCTTTAGGTGAGTATGTCAGCAGTGGGTTACTCCTGAGTGACTAGAATCTTCTTAATGGAAGTTTACTGGTGTTGAACAGTGGCTCCAAATTGTAGAATGATGGTGAGCTGGTCCAAGTAGTTTACACCTGGCCATTGATGAGTTTTTGAGAAGTTCAGGCTTTGGAGTTCCAAGAGGTGATGTGTTGATATACTGGGAACAGGCTGCTTTGGAATAGTGATGTGTTGATGTATCTTCAAAGTAAAGAGGAATGATATAAAAGGTGTTTATTATTAATCTTCTCCTCTGAAAGTCTAGGGATCAATAGAGTTCAGGGAGTGCAACTTATATATCAGCCTTGTTTGGGTTGACTAGATACAAGCATATATAAACTATGTTCATAATGAAATCATTGAAAAGACTGTGAAAGTTGAATAAGAGTGTGAAATGAGTGTGAAACTAGTTATAACTGTAGTTGGTGTAGCAAAACTGTAAGTTGGCAAGTTGAGGGGTAACTTGGGTTTGATTGCCAGCTGAAAGAGTACCTTGACATGGATATCAATTAAAAAGTCATTTTTTTCCAACAATATAATGCCTGTGGGCAAGAACAGTGATCTTGTATTCCAGACAGAAACATTTTTGTGTTCCTGGTTACAACAAAGTTTTATGATCAAATGCTGACAATAATACCATGTTCTATTTTTTGTGATTTAGAATAAGATGGGTCTTGATTTTTTTCCTGTTAGAGGCGTTGCTACTCTTCATTGACAGAGATCCACTCTCAACATCAGAGTTCTTTCCGGTTGATCATATGCCTCAATTACAGTCTCAAGGATAAGGCCAAGGGTATCACTTCCATCAAACGCCATCACTGCACTTCTCTCTCTTTTGATCAGATTGTTGTTACTAATCTTAAAGAGGATCAAACTTATTGAAAGAAGACTGCCAACACCATTACCAACAAACCAATAAAAGAAGCTCTGATAACACTTCTGCCTCCACTTCAAAGGCACCAGGTACCCGTCACCCGCTGGTGGGTACCTGTGGCCTTTTCTGGCGGGTGTCCAGACTTTGGGAAATCAAGCTGGCAAGGAACCCAAACAGCAATGTACACACCTTTTACAACTTTCATGCTCCGCTTTCACACTCCGCCTTGCCTGTGGCTCACTCACCCACTGCTGCCTTTGCCTCTACTCAGTATCTCAAATTCCGCTAGTGCCCCTCACTGTTGCTTGTCCCAGACGCCAAAAGGTGGCTATCCCACATCATTTTTCTCACCCCTGTATCCCGTACATCTTCTGCTGTCTTGACTGAGCCCCTTGTTTTCTTTTTGCACCAGATCTGGCGCCAGTGGCACTTGGCAGATCCCCTCCTCCAACCACTAGATGACTTTTCCAGAGGCCAAATTTAGCTTTGCCGGTCGCACTTTCCACCTCTTTTGTTCTTTGGTAGTGGGCATGTGCTTTTCAGAAAGCTTGTGCTTTTCAGAAAGCTTGTGCTTTTCAGAAAGCTTGTGCTTTCTGTTATATTCAAGGTTACATGTGTGAATCATGCAAATTAAAAATGTGGTCAGTGTATGCATTTTTACAATGACATCATCACTAGAAGTTTGGGATCTGTGGAAGAAACAGACTCATCATCTTCTGCCATCTCACTTTCAGCATTTCAATCTTCAATTATCAATTTAGTCATCATCTACTCAAAAACATTCTGTTACAAATTCAACCAGTCAAAAATCAAATACTTAAGTCAACCAAAGTCTTTAAAACTTCAGGAGGAGCTAGAACTAGCTTTTTTAAAGGTATTACTCTTAATAATTTACTTAAAATATCATTATATTGATACAGTTTCAACCAATTACTTACCATTATTACAGCTAGTGTTGTTATGATAATCCTGTTGTTAAGAAATTCATTGTTGTTTTGTAAATTTTGGTTCTAGACATCTTCATTGATTAAAAATTATCTAAGGTATTCTTATTTTTATTCTTTATTGTTATTGTTATTATATGATTTATTAAATATTGTTTCATTTTATAAAAGTTTATTACTTCTATTGAATCCTTTTATAACTTTTGCAATAAAGTATAAGCTCTACCATTATTACACTTTCTGTACATGCATGCTTGTGCCATCTATCTCTGTTTATACAGATCCTCCGGTCTGAATGAGCCATACTTTCAAGGTTCCTGAGTGGGTTATATAAGCCACCAAACATTCTTTGTTAGATGCCCTATATAAAGCACCACAACAGTCCAGAAAATTGTTGAAATGTTGTGACACTTCTCAAAAATCATATTCCTCATTTCAAATTCCCAAAGGACTTCTTCCTTTTCCCAAGGACCCTCACTTCCAGGAGTCTCTCCCCTCTCTTCAATCCCCAAACTCTTCCCCATCTCAACATTTCTTGACTTCTCTTCTTCCTTGACAATCTTACGCCTTTGCTCTAACCTCAAAAGTCCCTTCTATAAATCAATCACAATTCAACTCATCTTGAATTTGCATCTAAGTTCCCTCAACTGTCTCACTTGACACAAATTGGACTGTAGTATTCTGTCTCCAATTTGGCAAGAATCAAACTCACCTCAAATCTCATTCTTCTTTGCATCAACTGATCTTCTTCTTTTTGCCTACTAGTTATCTTTGTTTTCTAGTCTTCTTTCTATCTATTTCAAGCCTGTCTGTCTTTTGTAAACTTCATCTCTAGTGGCAAACTTATCTCCAATACTTGTTTTTTCTTGTTCTTGTTCTTGTTCTCATTTCTGATCTCCTTTTTCTTGTTTCAGTTTGGGTTTGGTTTTAAGGCAATCTATCCAGACATTCAACAGAAGTTTGGTTTGCAAGACAAAGTAAGAGATTTTGCTTCTATTTCCTCCCGTTTGGTTTTCTAATACTATGATCTCTCCCCTTATAAATCTGTGGTATCATCACCAACAATGCATCAAACAATGCTACCATGATTGAGGAGCTTCAACACTTCCACTGACCTCAATTTAAAGGTGAACCACAATGGATCCGCTGCTTTTCTCACATTCTTAAGGCCGCGTTTGGCAGCACCGTGATTTGATATTTGTATGACCCCTGTGATACAAATTGGGCCCCCAAAACCTGATTTCCACACTAAATTTGGGATGTCCAATTGGCCCCCTGGGAGAACCCCCCTATGACAAATAACAAATCATGGTGCTGCAAAACATGGCCTGATTTAAGTGCGCAGGTTATCCTGAGACAATTTGGCAGCCACAAGAAAACCCCTATCAACTTGGCCAATGAATTCAAATCTGATGGTAACAATAACAACTTAGAATCAGAAGACTCTGAGGATCTGGATGACCAGATTCAACTGTAAGTATTTTCCATCCTGCTCTCCTACCAACCACAAGGTGATCCACTTATGTAGCATGACCCATGATCCTCACAATTCTGATGAAAAAGATAAACACAATATCCATGCACCTCCCCACAATGGCAATTTGTTGGCTGCTGAGCTTGTCAACACCAAGATAGAACTGGAGGATGATGATTTTCATAATTTAAGTGATGAAATACTTCCAGATCATGAAAAAAAACTGGCAAAGGTAAGCAAGCCATCCTCAAATTCACAGAATAGAACATACCACTACTAACTTCTACGCCAACCTGAGCACAGTTCTGTACAATCTCCTGCAATCTAAACAAATCCCCAAGCTCAAAGGCACTTTTCTTCAAGCTCTGCCAAAATAACATCTGTTCCAAGCCATTCTTCAAGCTCTGCCACAATCACGGCTGTTCCAAGCCACATCATAGCATCCCTTGGGATGTGAGGACCAGGTGGAACTCAACTTGGGCCCAGCTGGCTAGCATCATCTGATGCTTGGGTGCCAAGTGAGTTCCCCTTTCTTTCCCTCTATCATTGGCAAGAATCATGACTGAATATGATGCTTGCTTTTGAAGTCTGGAGTGTCAGAAAGACAAGGGACTTGGCCCATTGCAAGAATATTATGTAAACAAGGATGATCTTGACTTGGCCACCAACCTGGTGGAGATCCTTAAACCATTTTATGAAATAACCTTACATGTCTTGACTACAGGTGCTGCTTGCATTGCTGATATTATGTTCTTTATTGACCAAATCACCAGCCAGATTTCAACGGTGTGGTGATTCAAATATTTCTCCAACAATCAATCAAGTACAACCAACAAACACCTCAAGAAGCAACAATACATGAAATATTATTACTGAATCAGTTTCTACACCCCAAAATAACCTAGGTCACTCCACCACACCATCATCAAATTCCTCATGGTTTAGAAGATATCAGTAGTTAAAGAAAACATACAATACATACACCCCATTATTACTTAACTACATAAATGCCCCACTTTGCACTTGTTTAAAACCACCTGGTAATTAAGCTTTTCATTTATAATCATTCATTTTAGATCACATACTACTACTCCTGAGCTTTCTTTGCTTTTCTTAAAAAAAAAGTGTTTAATTTTGTTTTCTTGTTTATTTTTTTTTAGAAATTTATCAACTTTGTTGTTTGTTTTTATTTTTTGTTATTCCTTCTGAGGAACTTATTTTTGACCAGTTCACCTACTGCTCTGCGATTCAAGTTGTAAGGTGGAGCTTGTAGAGTCCAACAAAAGGTGGATGCAGAGTGTTGGCGGGGACGCCGTTACTGTTACAGTTACAGCTAAAGTTACAGCTAGCCCATTGTTGTCGATCAGTCGATCGACGCTGCATGACGGTGGATGTTGCATGTAGATGACTGCAGTGGATATTGTTTGAGGATATCGTACTCGCCAGCCAGTCGAGGATATCAGGAAGAACCGCTTCAACAACCATGTCCGAAGCGCAAAACCCACCAGCCGGTAAGACAGTCAAGCTTCACGATTTGTTGAACCCAGCCAGGACTCTGCTGCT
This sequence comes from Puccinia brachypodii, assembly GCA_019395275.1. Lineage (NCBI taxonomy): Eukaryota > Fungi > Basidiomycota > Pucciniomycetes > Pucciniales > Pucciniaceae > Puccinia > Puccinia brachypodii. Next base: position 6,163 of record LUKR01001939.1, read on the forward strand.
GATTGATAACCTATCGACTGCCTGTCAAAACCAATGGGACTTGGAATGATAGGAAACGACGGTGCACATTCTCAACCTGCCAAGGTTCCCGATACCCGTAAGTAGCCCAACCAATAAATCATTAACCCCAGACCGGTCGATAGAACTTTCATCCATAATCTCGCAAGACACAAAAACTGAGGCTGAAACTCCATGTTTGTTCTCTATGCAATGAAAAACAACTATCGATAGAAACTAAAGAACAATCGAACGAAAAATCTCAATGGGACGTTGGAAAAAGAGAACATCAGAAAGACTCCGACCGAGCCAATGAACATAACACCCGCGGTTCATCTCACGGTCAAAAGCGAGGCGGGCGTGGACGTGGGCGTGGGTCCAACGTGCCCCGAGTCCCTAGAGGACGCATGCAAAGAGGTTCCATCGATGATGATCGGTCGTTCCCTGCTCGTAAAGAGGCCGAGTCCACTAACGGTGTAAAGGAAACTCAGATCCAGGAAACGTGTCGCCCCGATGAGCCCTCGAAAGGAAACGGCGAGCCTGCTTCGTCGGAAAGCTCTGAAGATGATGATGAAGACGAGGACGATGAAGACGAGGACGAAGATGAAGATGATGAAGATGACGACGAGGATGACGAGGAAGAGGAAGACGATGATCCCGATGGTGAAGAGCAGGAGAATCACGTAAACAAAAAGCCCGAGGCCCAAGAAAACTTGGACGAAAATGTTGATGTGAAGGATGTCCGAAGAAAAGACTCGAGCTCAGGCAAGCAGGCCGAACCGTTGGTCAAAGGGCCCCCAAAGAAGCAGCCCTACGTCCGACAAGTCGATTTGCCAAGAGTTAGTTCCACTGGAAAAAAACAAACGTCACACGAGAAGGATGAATGACATGCACCTCAAGACTCATTCCGCTTGTTTATTTTTTAACAGGAGAAACTTTCGCCTGCTGATTTGGAGGCGAAAATGGCAGCCATGGCTCTCAAGAACGCCCAACTGATGGAGCAGAAGAAAGCAGCTGATCAAGACGCGGCCGAATATCGGGAGATCGAGCTCAAGAGTCAACGGACGGTACGCCAACGCGTCGCCCTAACAGACAAACACAATCAACTAATTCCTTTGATCATTTCTTTTTTTGCTTGGTCGATTAGTTCGAAGCTCAACGCGCTCAGCAACAAGAGATTGATGCCGCTCGTAAAGCAGCGGCTGACAGGAAGTTGAAGAAAACTCAAGGGCGCGAGTGGGATTTAGAAAAAACGGAAGATGTAAGATTTTCTGTCGATCTTTATCATCGCCGTGCCAAGCTGATTCATTGTGTGACGTTAATGCTCAGGATTGGAATCGATCTCGTCCTTATACTGATTCGATGACCAATCCCAATCCAGGAAAGAGTTCCTGGAACAACCATCGAGGATATGGGTATAGAGGAAGACCAGCTCGAGGTCCTCATCCTCGAGGTCGAGGTGCAGGAAGAGGTGGTCGAGGTGGTCTCAGAGGTTCGGGTGGTCCAGGGCGACCGTTCGGTCATGACAATCAAAGCGTTCCTGTACCTTTTGCTCAGGTCAGTAGGTCTCACTCTTTTCAGATTGACCCATCCCAGATTGTCTGCTACTTGGCAATAACAACTAATTCATTTCGGTCATACTCGCCACACTTCTTTTGATGTCATAGAATCACTCCGCTCATAATGGAAATGAAATCACTTCATCCACATAATTAATTGCTTTTTTTGCTCGTTCACGTCTTTCTTAACCCGTCCATGCTCCCTTTGCTTATGTATGAAATGATCCCCCTTCCCCTGCTCTCGTCCACCAGTTGAATGATTACGAATGATCTGAAGTTATCTGGATACACGTAAGTTAAAACCTTTCAAAACCTTATGATCATCTCTCATTCGCTGACTATTTTTTTAAAACACTTATTTTGTTCTCTTTTAGGGCTACCCTTCTCTTTTAATTATCATGTTTACAGATCTCATCCGCCCCAGTCTTATCTTGCTGTTTCTTCCTCCATTATGAAACCCCCTCCCCCTCTGTTTTCTTCTTCTCACAAATCTCTTCTCACAAATCTCTAGGGGGTAAGATGTTGAGAAAAATTAATCTATCCAAATATATATCTGAAATTAGTTAATGAAATCACATCTATCACAAAACTTAAAAACAGAAAAATCAAAATCCCCAGATGATCCGGAGGACAAGCACTCCACTCAGAATTTCTTTTTGGATTTCTTTACTCATAAATTTGAAAGATTGTGTTTGAATTAAAGATGTATTGTTTGCGAAGAATACATAGTCGCAGACAAGCTCATTTAATAGTAGATGTGCAATTGATCAAAAGGTATGTGCAAATGTACATTAAAAATACCAAATTGATAGATCCTCTTGAAAGAGGTATTGATTGGTCATTTTTAGTCCCATAGTTTCCAAGGAATCAATAACATCTTGGGTATGTAAATCTGGTTAAGCCATTTATTTTTGCCCTATCTCAGCATCTTACTGGCTCTCCCACTTTGATCTGTGAATTTTAGCACAAGCATACATACTCAAGATAGCAGCAACTGATTGACTTTTAGAGTGATGTAGTCTCAATGGGGGGCCCTGATATACCTCTTTCAAACCCAATTTTGACCAAGCTACAGAGCCTTCTCAGGGATTTTATTTCTTCTTTTGTCAGAATTTCAGTAACCCTTCTCCACTCACATTTTCTCATCATCCTATCACTATGTCACTCAACTAAATCTTAGTTTTAAGTCTTACTGTCACTCAACACTTTTTGTTTTGCCTTCTTCACTATACTGCTTGGTAGTTTTAATTCACACTAACATAATGCAGTTTTATTTCACTCTGGTGTTTTGCCAGTTCCAATCAATCCTGTCACTCTAAAATTCAAGTAGTTTTACTTACATTTCACTGCATATGCTTCTATTCTAAAGTAGTACAGTCGCGCAACACAATAACCTGTACTGACCGGCCCACAAAATTTACATTTTGCGCAGGCCCTGCAGTTGGTTGGCCCGTGGGCCCAAACCACAGGCTAAACACATTTATGGTTGTCTCAGACCTGGGGGAGTTCAGAATTAACTCGGTTTAGCTTTCTGCCCAGCAATTTCTTTTTTTTGGTCTACCACCTTCCGGACCCAACCTTGCAGAGGTGGCTCAGACAGATAATCATGTACTTAAAACTATGTGTATGTATATAAGACCCTTAAAAAGGATGCTCATGATCAGAACCACATATGCACTTTTAAATATAAACCTTCAAATTGCACATGTATATAGCTGAGGGGAGAGGTGAGAAAATGAAAAGAAAATGAAAACAAATACAAGAGAAGAAAGCAACAGTTGGGGAATGAAAAAAGCAGGAAATAAACTCAAGATGTGAGAACACTGATATCCATGACGGCTTTTTGTGGAATGCATCAATGTGAAGTGTACTTCTTCATCAGCACTTCAGACTGAGGGCCACTGTATCCTTGTCAATACACTGAGAGCTGCCAATCAATCCTTTGAAAGTACCTTTGGCTTGTGATGAGCGGGCATGACTGCCTTACTTGTTCAAAAAGAACCTTACAGGCAGCAAATGATACTGCAGTTTGGTATTGCTTTTGGTAGGCTACATACAGAATACATAGGATGATTGTGAGCAAAAGGGAAAAATACTCCATTGATTAAGTGAAATGAGCTTACATTCTCTGATGTAAGACCAGAAGAGCTCAATTTGGTTTAACTCACAGTGGAATTTGGGTAAAAAGAGACAAATGTGCCCAGCATCCTTGATGATTGTCTGGAGAAGTGGTTGCTCATTGAGGAAGTCAGACTGTTCAGATAGAATTTTAGTCCAGCAGCAACTTTTTTTGGTTGTGATGTTGTTGTCAGTTGCAATTGACTGGCTGGATTTCTCGATGCCGTGGTTGATGTTGTGGTTCTGGTTGTCTTCAGCCATAATTTCAGTCACACATTGATCTGGTGTCAAGAAATATCCAATGCCTTTGGCTTGTTGAATTAATTTGGCTGGGCGGTTTAAGGCGTCCTTTCGCTTGTTTGATGATTTGCATTCTTCACATCAAAGATTCAACGGTTTTTTTTTCTCCCTAGCTTGTAAGGTTGTATAATACTGCCAAAGGCCTTGCTCCTCCAAGATTGCTTGAACACCTTTTGCTTTTCCAGCAAGGTTTGGATCGGGGTAGCCAGAATTGTAGGAGAACGTTTGGGGGAGGCCTCAGAGATGTTCTGGGATCAGTGGATCATCACATGGAATGAACAAGGGTTGGAGATGTGGTTGTTTGCCACCTGGATTGAGTCTCATGTTCTGAACTCTCAACGCGGTTTTTGAGTAGGCACGGTGTGCGGACAAACAGTCAAAAATGAAAATGGCTTGAGAGTCTGGGTGAAGGGCCTCAAATATTGGCATTGCTAGCTTGGAGACCTGGTGGCAAAGTTGCTTCATGTCCCACCAAGAATCTCCATTTGAACCGGGATAGATGATTGTGGCAGCATTGTTTGATTTGATCCCGTTTCCTTGGAACTACTCTTGGGACATCTTCAATCTTCCTGTTATCTCAAGGATAAAATCGGAAATGTGGATAAGTCTTCCAGCGTTCTTCAATTGTATCTCTTGACTGCCAGGAAGCAACCATGTTGATTTGGGTCTCTCTTTTGAGTGGACAGTTGACTCATCATGGTATATAAAAATTGTTTCCCGTGCATTGCCTAGAACTGCAGGGTTGACTGAAACCAAAGTGTTGAGATTGTTGCCAGCATATGTTCTGGATTTCTTCCTATGAAAATCAAAGTTGGCTATGTACTTCTTTCTGGCCTT
>LUKR01001940.1:0-10973 GCA_019395275.1 Puccinia brachypodii
CTTAAGGCAGAAGGGTTCAGCACTTTTCTCATCGGCGTGGATCACCCAGCTTGATGGCCGGTAGATACCGGGCATTGAGCTGGGATATCGTCCCGCTCAATGGCAGGTACACATGCCCTGCGCGCCCGACGTCACATCGCAATTCTCCGGTCCAGACACACCTCCACAAGATCACCATTGACAACTTTCGAAACAAAATAAAGACTTGACTCTTTTGAAATGCACAGCTTGGCATACTTACATAAATACATCAATTTTTTATTGATGATGATCATGGCCTTGCAAGTATACTAACTTTGGAATCCCTTTCTGACGAGTAAATTGGAGTCAGCCGGTTCTTTAATAAGTAAGGCCAAGTACAATGATACCCATGTTGGAGAGAAATTAGGAATCCACAGTCCATGATCTTGTAAATAGTCGATGCCAATTGCCAGCTCATGATGCGGATCGAGCCGGAAGGGGAGGAGAGTAAAGAATACTTCGTCCCATCTTTGAATCAAAAGTCGATCTCACCATGTGCTCGATGCATTTCATTATGTACGAATCATCATGGGGCCATCCGATACAAAGCCGGGTTCGCGGGGTGTGTGGAGATGTATTGACGAGCGATACAAAGCCACCTGATTAGATTTTCAATTGCCAATGGTACATAAAAATAAAAATAAGTGCCAGATTTTGAGGTGAGTCATGACGGGCATGATGAACTTCTTCTTAACTCGGAGTGCAACTTTCCTGCCGTATCTCTCCTCTCCCCTCCTCTTGCTCTCCTGACCTGACAGTCAAAAACAGACAGATTCCTTCAACTTCATACATTATTCTCGCATCGCTTCTGGGCTTCCTCCTTTTCATTTTCCCTTGTTCCTTGGACATTTAATTCACGAAATAAGATAATCTCAAGTATTATCACTCTCTGCGGCTTCAGTCCATCCGTTCAACTTTAGACCGAAATCAACACCCCACCCGATCGTTTTCCCAATCAACGATTTCTTTACCTGAAGTTCGACTAGAATCTATATTCACATAAAAATAAGATAAACTTGGGAAGTTCTCTAGTTGTATATAGGACGCGGACAGACGGACGCCGACGAACCAACGAACGCTGTTTTTTTTCCAAATTTTCCTCAATCATCAAAATATAAATAAGAAAAACATTCTCAACTCATTCTACATTTATAAACCCCCCCACCGACAAAATCTAATCCCAGTGGTGGCGCACAACTCCATCACCCCAATCAGAACAATTTTTTTTTTTCAAAATATTTCATTCTTGCTCTGTCTAATTGTCACCAACAGTATCCCAAAAACCCTGTCTTCAAAATCTTCTTCCAACGATCCTTACATTAGTCGATCAAGTAATTCAGTACACAAGAATCGCCTAATTACCAATCTCGGCTTTTTCCTGGCTTGGACATACCCTTTTTCTTACAGGGTACTCAAGACACCCAGAATCACTGCCAAGACTTAGTCACTTGACTCCGATCTGATAATAACAGTCCAAGTCTAGCGGCGCTCCCTTCAAGATAAATTTGTGCGTTTGAGGAAATGACGAACGGATATGTGGATGACTATGACTTCGATCCCTTTGGCCAGTCTGAAAACCACGATAACAGGTCCTACAGCAGATTGAATGCTAACGATAGTCGCGTCGGTCAACCAGGTCGGTCCCTTTCTTTCTTCTTCTTAGAAAAGCAGCCCAACAGGAACGGGTATCTCTTCTTCTTCTTCTTCTTCCCTTTGAGTTTGGAGACTTCATTGCTGCATCTCCCGATCTCGCAACTTGGTGTACTTGTCACCCTGCTTGAAGTTATTAAATTGATCGATAACTTTGCAGCTTTGCGGAAGGCGGCATCCCCTCAGACGCCTCGTCAACGCTTGCGCTTACCCTTCAACAAGTCTCCGCATTCAATCATCATTACGCGTTGCCGGATAACTGTTTTCGCCCGCCATTCTGACTCGCGTGAATCACATGTTCTCAACCGAACACAATTAATCAATTGATCTGCCAATTTATTGATCTGATTTGCTTAGCCAATCCTCTGATCAGTGGCTTACCGCTTTCCAACGTCCTTTCTTCTCGATCATGATGCCAATCTTCTTGAGATCGTGAAATGAAAAGAAGAGGAAAAAAACAGCCAGCCCAACTGGTGAACGCTTCCTGGCTGTGTTCGATAAACAAACAAAGAGACATATGAATAGTTTCCAAGCCCATCTTGTTCATTGCATCCTCGTCATCTTCACCCGCAAAAAACTGACTCTGGTTCTCCCATCCTCGCTCGTCTCGGACTATCGTCATCGAATGCTGTCCATCAAACCGCACCCACTCCAAAATATCCTCACACTCCCGCCCAACTTCAAACTGCGTCTATTCGGCTCTCTTCCTGATTCCACCGAACCGATTATCCTTTGCTGCTGACATGTTATCCTTTGCTCTCTCATGACAACTGTGCCCATATCCGCCCGCTTATGCTCGACCCAACCCGAACCAACCGATCGGTGCGATGACCAACCTATCTGCTCGTAACCCTGCATCTGGTCGATCTGTAACCTTTTCTCCCCCCCTCTTCCTGCTTCTTTGCCTTTGCCTTGTGTTGTGTATCCTGTCAATCTACTACTGTTCATTGCGTTGATATCTGTCATCTGATCATTCCCATTATTATTATTACTATTATCATTACTATTGCTGTGCTCTACTCACCATACATCTTGTCTATCCCTTGGCCCATTTGTCATTTCATCGTTTCTCTGCTTCCAACCGGCTTCCCTCTATTCTTTTTTTTCCGCCTTAGCTTCGGGTAGATCCTCATCCCCCCAACTCGCATCTCGGTTACCAGCTCCGCCACGATTTATGACTTCACCAAATCAAGTGAACCCTCATCCCCATGGTTCATATCTGCCCCCCCGTCGTAGCACTGTCGCTCCCTCCCCTGACTCTGAGGAACTCTCTTATCCCGCCGTCTATTCTCCCGGCTCCCCTTGCCAATCCCCCTTCTCTCCCCCCTTCCCACTCCACCCTCTCTCTTCTGCCCCATCTCCTGTACAAGACTTCCCCCCTGGTTCATCCTCCCTCCAGCGTCATAGCAGTGCCACATGGAATACGAACTGCGATAGTGAGTTCACGAAAATCGGTAACGAGTCTTGGCAACACACATTTGGCAGCATGGTCGCGTCAGCATTTTCCCATACCTGTCCTCTTTCCCCCTCCCAAATCCCCCTTATTCATCCTCACCCCCTCTTTCCATCGTTTACAGGCTCGAAAAACTGGATGAGAGGGAAGTCGAAGGTGTAGGGCTTGTACACCCATCCGCTTCAAAGGGACTTGGCTCCGAAAATGATCGACCCCACCCACGGCCTGCCCCTCCCGCCAGGAAGGGAAGACAGCGCAAGATCCTCATCAGTCTCGCCGGCTTGGCCTTGCTGATCGTAATCATCATCATTGCAACTGTGGTTAGCTTGCGGAAATCTCGACTAGCCGACCTTGGAAGAGTCAATCCAGCGGACGGGACGGTTGTCACCGCTACAGGCGATTTGGTTAAACTATGGGGCGGAAATGGTGACAAAATTACAGTTCAGCTTGCCTGTTTCCCTCTTCCAACTCAGAGTCTATCACAGTGTACACTAGGACCTGCACTGAATTTCGGCCTTGGTTTGCTTTAGACCAATAATGGCACTACTTTTGAGTACAAAAACCCTCTTGGCGGAACATGGGTTGCAGTCCCTTTCAATGATACCGCTAAAGCACAAGCTGATTCACCACCCTTGAACCAACCATGGGATTATTCCAATCGGCGTATCCTTGGCGTCAATCTCGGAGGATGGCTTGTCCTCGAACCTTTTATCACCCCATACCTGTTTGAACCCTTCAGCAGCCATGATGCCAACGGGCAGCCCTCAACAATCGTTGACGAATGGACCCTCTCCACCGCCCTTGGTGACAAACTCGCGCCTACTTTGGAGGAACATTACCGAACATTTATTACCGAAGATGATTTCATGCAGATCGCTGCTGCCGGTCTGAACTGGGTCCGTCTTCCCGTCGGCTGGTGGATGATCGAAACCTGGGACGGAGAACCTTTTCTGGAAGGTGTTTGTTTCAAATACTTCCTGAAGGCACTTGAATGGGCGCGCAAGTACGGCTTGAGAGTCAACCTCGATCTTCATGCGGTCCCCGGGAGTCAAAATGGCTTCAATCACTCCGGCAAATTAGGATCCATCAATTTTCTGATTGGCTTGATGGGTGTCGCAAACGCACAAAGAACTTTAAATTACATTCGAACACTTACTCAGTTCATCTCTCAACCTCAATATGTCAACGTCGTCCCAATGTTCTCCGTCCTAAACGAGGCACTCGTACAGAAGATTGGTGTGCCACAGATGAGATCTTTGTTAGTCAATTGGTTTTATTCATCACCCAGTTTAACCTTGAATTTCTTGCTCATCAGTGAGTCAATGCTCCCAGTTACCTTGAAGTATATCAAATGATGCGCGGAATTACAGGCTATGGACTAGGAAAAGGTCCAATGATAATTATTCACGATGGATTCCAAGGAACCGGAGCTGGTCACACTGGATGGGGCGGATACCTGAAAGGTGCAGATCGACTCGGACTGGATACACACACATATTTTGCTTTCGACAAACAAAGCAACGATTCCCTAGGTTACAATTCATACAAACCTTGTACTTACTGGGCGAAAGGATTTAACCAAACCAACACCGAGTTCGGCTTCAATTTTGCCGGAGAGTATTCCCTTGCTGTGAATGACTGTGGGCTCTGGCTCAACAACATTGGGGTTGGTAGCCGTTACGATGGAACATATCCCAACACCACTGCCCCTGATACGAAGAATTTCCCAATGGTTGGCTCGTGTGATCCTTGGAAGGACTACCGAACATGGACACCGGATATGAAAAAAAGCATAGCCGATCTAGCTGCTACTTCTCAAGACGCCCTGCAAAACTCTTTCTTTTGGACGTGGAAGATTTCTCACTCAATCCGCACGCCCGATGTCAAGCCTAACCCGATGTGGGACTATCAACTTGGCTTACAGCAAGGATGGATCAGACCCGATGCTAGAGGAAGTGTTGGAGCTTGTACTGTGGTAGCCGCTCAGCAGGGAGCAACAGCGCCAGTCCAGCCATGGGCTGGTAAATTTGAGGATTGGCAAGTAGGTGGAGGAGGTTCAGACGCTCCGCGAACCATCGACCCCGCCCAGATCGCGCTGTATGGCCAGTGGCCACCAAAGCAGATATTCGTACAACAAGGCCAAAACCCGGTATATCCCGACGTCAACAACCTGCCGCAGTACACCCCCACAGGAACGCCAATCGTTTTGAAGCCGGATGTGCCAAATCCTCGGAATTTCCCCGCCAGTGGACCTATCGGACCTGGTACTGGATGGGCTAACGATACTGACCGAGCCGGGTGGTATGTTCCGATCAAGGATTGTCCGTACCCGAACCCTTGGGCCGCCGGTGGATTGCCAGTACCGGCCACTCCATTTTGCGCGGGAACGGCCCCGCAACCTGCCAAAACCACACCTCGACGCTTACGTAGATGATGAAGTGTAACCAATCCCACCTACCCTTATAACTAGTTGTTTCTTGTTTTTGTTATCTTTTCTAAGCGAGTCCTCCTCCCACTTAACTTTCTGATTTTATACAAAGGGCTCAATCAATGCATCTACATCCCCTTGCAATTAGGAACCTTGGTTGGGCAAGCCCGCATGATACTCCCTATCATCTTGAAATAATTAAGTACAATATACTTTTCTTTTTTCCACCACTATTTACCCCACATGTAACCCGACAGTTATTGCTTTACTTCCCTCAGATTTGTTTATTAATCTTTGTTTATTTTGGGTATTTTTTGTTACTCGCTGTCTGTCTGCTCCTGCTCCTGTTTTTTTTTGTTGCAATATTTTTCCCGATCGCTCATCCGTTGTGGATATTATACATATAATACTAACTCAACGAAATACATAGATACAGCTAACTTGTGTGATCATTTTATACATAGCTGCTATAATGTTAACGTAATGTTAATCAATCCCCTGACATTCTATGTTGTCTGATGGAGTGAAGGAAGGCTCGTTGGGATGGTCGATCGTGCACAGTTGGTCCGTCCCGTGCCACACAAACCGAATGAGCAATCAGGGACTCGTCTGATGAGCTTTCGAGACCTCCATCAAATTACAGCTGCACAAGTGGAATACTTGAAGAAGAATAAATAACCCTTGTCTCTTCATATATTACGCCCGTATATTACAATCTAGGCTCCAGAATCACGATTCCTTCCTTCAATCCTCTCCACCATCCGGAATCAAAAAAACATTCACCTCAGCACAACCGATTTGACTTCTTCCACCAACAGAGTTGGATGTTCGATAGACCGAAAAATCAGCGATGGCAAAAGTATTCCGACAGGAGTGAGGTTTGAACTCACGCTCACAAAGTGAAGCAGCTGGTATGCCATCGGGAGATGGGTTCAAAACTGCCGCCTTAACCACTCGGCCATCCTGTCATGTGGCTAAGGGCCAACATTGCCAATCCAGTTAAATCCATGGATATGAGAATTGGATTGTCTTGTCCGAAGGGGACCGAGAGTTCCATTTGTCTTTAGGCGCCTTTAAACGGACGTAGCTGGAGGATGATATTTGGACCGAAAACTCAAACTTGATGGATGTCGGATTCGTGGTCTAGTTCCATAAAACTCCACTTTGAGATAAGGGACATACTAGAAAAGATCAAACCAATAGGGGATGGAATTCTTCCGTTTTTGGGGGATCGACGGTCTTTGGTGGGGGTGGGCGGAGGGGGGCAAGCGACAGATGTGCCTCTGGTAGCTCGGGGGGTGACCTACGTGCTCTGTAGGGTGTTCCGCCTAACGGTATTTTTTTGGGCTTCAATGATGGCTCTTGTCTCGCTAGATTAATAAAGTTTTTTGAGCGAGGAGTTTAAACTCCGATCATAAGGAAGGGGGAAATACGGGTGCGATCTGGGGATTGGAAGATAAAGGAGTTCAGTTAATCAAGAAATTGTCAATTGGTTGAAGATTGGACGTAAACATTTGACAATTTACGCGGTGCTGTGACGCTGCAAAAAGTGAAAATGCATGGGTGGTACGTTGGTTTACTACCCCGTTCTGCCACTGGAGAGAGCGGCCTCCAAGCTTCCGGAGAGCCTCTGAGAGATCCCACTCCCTCTTCGAATCAGAGGCCAATGTAAGGTTCAACCCTGCACCGCCGGGCTCGAAAGAGTGCCATATTCTTGGCTTGACGTTACCCAGAGGATGCCTGCTCGGCTTTGTAGCCAAGCTTAACTCAATCCTCTCGAGTCAGAGCACAGCAGGGTAGCCGCGCAGGGTCTCTGGCTCATAGAGACTTTGTAGCGTACTGCTGAAGCTCACTCACCTGCCTGGCGGCAGCAAGTTTTACCTGAAAGGCTGAGAGATGCCACTGTCAAGTCTTACCCTTGCACAATGCGGGAGGTTTGACCTGTAGACGACTATGGTGGATTAAGCGTGGCTTGATGACAAGGCTCGGGATGGAGTAAAATTTTGCTTGGCTTGCTTCTTCGCAATCTTCCGTTCTCTCTCGAGAGTGCGTGCAAGCGCCATTGATGAAGCTGGATGTAGTGGCGCAGGTGTAAATTTTCCAGTTTGAAAAGCAAGCCTTCTTGCACCGAGGGTCGCCCACTCCCACTCATCAAGCAGCAATTCTACCGCCCGTCCTTAGAACTCAGAAGCAATTCACCGCTTCGATTAACACTAACTCTAGCTCCCCCCTCAACAAACCTCTTGATCATCATAACGAGCTGATGATCCCCTGTGAGATTTCACTCATATCCGCCAACAATAACTGTAAGTTAGGATTCTTCTCGTCAAAAGGCATAAAGCCAGCTAGTTACACCTAGGTGCCTAGTGTAGTCAAGAACTGACCTAGAAACTTTAACTTCTCACAGCTGTCTCTCTTGACGATGCTCTGAGAGAAGAAGAAATTGGCCCTGGCCCAAACCAGGATACCGCCATGGCAGTTGTCGGCCCCTAGAGTGGCGCGCAACCCTAGAGCGACGAACCAGCGTGAGCTAAATTCCATCCGTCCGTGAGATGTGTATAAAAGAAGACAAGATGGACCAGTTGTACTTGAGTCACCTTCTCATCTCTTATATTTACCCTTACCAGCTCACAAATCCTTCACTTATGTCCAACCTTCTTAGCTCACTAGGAATCCATTGCCTACTCGTCTAAATCCTTGTTGCTCAATTCTTATATCTTCTTCACTAAATAGCAAGCTTGCAAAGAACTCGTTCCGTGTCTTGCTACATCTCTTCTTTTATATCTTTTATTACATTCATAGAAAAAACTCTTGTTGCCTTGCACATACTTTTCCCTTAAAAACTTTGTTCTCCCGTCAATCTCCTTAGGCCAGCTGTGTGTTTTTACCCTTGTTCTTAGGTACATACATTTAACTTTCCTTGTATCTAAGATTATGTGCTGTTACCTACTTAAAGAAATTCATCTTAGTTCTGAACTCTTTTAGCCCCATCGCGTCACTTGCACTGGTATATAATTTGATCTATTCTTGTTCCAGTTCATAAGACCCATAGGTAACATCCAAGATTTTTTCTTTTGATTGTATGGAAAGCACTTATGAAACCTCATGACAAAGATGGAGATTCAATTTCTCTGGGATCACCTTTGTAGCCCTTGGTGAGCAAAAAAACCTCTTTCCCCTTCATAAGTTGTCTCTATGTCTTTCAAATCCTTTACAGGTTCCCCATTCACATGTTGCAATTGCAATTGTCATTCTCATCAATATCAATTGATTTATTGGAAGCAGCACTGACACCCTTCTTCAAGAAAATCTGGAAAGGATCCAGAACACCAGGGGGGGGGGGGGCACACATTTGGAAACGGGGCACTATCCCACGTGGACCCTCCAAAGAAGGGACTTGTGAACTAAAATTCCCTGCTTAACCACATGGATTATGAAAAAGAGAATTTCTTTTTGAAAATGTGTGGAGCCCCTATTACCCAATTGGCGGCTATAAAGTCACCCACCAATCAGAGGGGTGGATGAAGGAGAATAGGTTCAAGGCCTCAGGGTCTTGCCCAACTGAGTCATTGTGAACAAAGATGGTTTCTTGGTATCAATCTGTATGAGAAGCCATATTTGACAGATACACCAGCTGCATGGAATACACCTAGCAATAAAGGCCCATCCCTATGGTAACACATCAATTTCCATCACTGCCAGCATAATTGGATGGGCTGAGATCATTTCAGTTAAACTGGGATGATCTAAGCCCAGTCAATTATGCTGGCAGTGCATGAGAAGTCATACAGCACCTTGGTGTTAGATTTTCTGAAACCCTTCTGCATGGAAGACACTAGATTAGGTTCATAAACCATACCCAATATTCCAATGGTAAAAGTTTGTTAATCCTCTTGTGGTTGCTTATCCTGGTGACTTGGCAATGAGATGAAAAGCTAGGAATATGGGTGTGTGGTCATGGTAATCAAAATTGCAGACAAAATGGTTCAGAGAGGCAGGAGTGATATGAGTTTTAAAGAATTAACCACCCAAACTGATAATCCACATTGGAAGAGGGGCCAACCTAGGACATAAGTCCCTCTGGCAAGCTATTGGAAAGTATTCAAGGCACAATACAATTGCTGGAGGTAATTTGTTTAAGTTTGTGAAATCATGTGTGTGATAATCAATACATGAATTTTTCTACCACATACATACAATGAAAAATCTTCTGTGCTGTCCATTCTTCAGATGAAAGACCTGAGAATTTACCATTATCCAACTTTTTGATATCTAAATTAAGCACCACAATGAAATGGGAAGCTACCTAGTATCTTGAGTGTTACAAAAATATATATGTTATTAACTTGGGATTAAATTGTGGTCATGGAGTGAGTGGAGGAGCATGTCAAGTTTTCAGGCTTCTTGTTGGGTAGGGGATTTGAGGATGGTGAAGAAATGATGAAAGAGGAGTGTTGGTTGGTTTTTCTCAAGGAGGGGACAACTGTTGGTTTCTTGGAAAATAAGGCTCTGACTTGATGGTTTTATTTTAGACAAGAAAGAGAACTATTTAAAATGATTTCATTGATCACACTTGTGACAGGACAACTTTCATCTGTGACACTACACTGGTCAGAGGACAATTTCTACCATAGAGGGACTAATTTTCATCTGAATGAAGGAGACTACGCTGTCCAACACAAGGAGAACAATAACATTTTACTGAACTATTTTTATTTTATTGATTTGTTTATTTGAGGTTCAGAGAGAGGGGAGACAGAGAAAGGAAAAAACTAGACCAGCATTCTAACAGTTATGTTTAAATAGGAAAGGGGATGTAAAATCAGTACAGTACCAAGAAATAATAATTTGGACAGATGAAGGGGGACATATCATTTAACAGTATTGTATCCATTTATTTTCTGCCAAGAAAATTCAGTTTGGATAAAAGGTCATGTAAAGCCTGTAAGATCTGCTATTTGGTTAGATTTTGAATCAAGTATGTTTCTTCCTCTTTTTTTCCTGTTGGGGTTTGATGTAGCATTTTGATCTTACTAGGGAAGAATTGATGGATTATAAAGAAATCAAAAGATTTTTTTGCATGTCCTTTCCTTATTTATTTGGATCTTAGCTTGAATAGACCAATAGTTCAAATAAAAAATGATTTTATCAATCAATTGGACCACATTTTCCCCAAAGTAATATGGTTTCTTCTTGATTGGACAGACATGATCAACCAGTATTTGTTTCTGATTTCTGACTTTTATCCAATATCCAACAAAACCCCAAGCTGTCCTGTATTTGAGGGCAACAAAGCAAGCCTTTTGTTTATTGGTCAGAGAATTGTAGGATTTTCCAGTACTCAACATGCCAGAAATATCTTTTGACCAATCAGATTTTTCTTTCATAATCTTTGGATCAAATTTTTGTAAATCTGTCCAT
>LUKR01001941.1:0-10963 GCA_019395275.1 Puccinia brachypodii
GCAGTTATGGTTTCCTTGTTTTTCCGGTTTAGCATTGTCAGCTTCCAACTTGACTCCATTGACGGAAACTTCCTGATCTTTCTTTTCTGGCCAACACCTTTTTTGCAGCGACCTTCTTTGGCTTAGGCTTGAAGGGGGTCTTGTGTGTGCTAGAATCAACTGTGAGGGGCTGAGTTGCTGTTTGGAGGTTCTGCCGTGGTTGCCACTAGTCCGAATAGAGAAGGATTGAGTTGGTGAGTGATGGCGCTAGTTAGTTGACTCATGGTGAGGTGAGGACTTGGTGGATTTGTTGTGCAAGATGCCCAGGGGAGGAGAGTAGAAATCTGAGCAGGAAAAATAGGTCCGATCTATTTTTTCAAAATCATGAATTTTGATAGAAATCTGGGGTTTCTTGATGTGCAAAATTTGTGCTATGGTACACTGGAATTTGGAATCCTGGGATTTCACTGAAATCCCAAAAAATTGGGTGAAATCCCAGGAATCTGGGGGCTATGGTACAGGCCCTGAGGTTGGGAAAGACAAGCTTTTGTGCATACTTCATGAATGAAGTATATGATCATTGATTCCTCAATCCTCAGGGACAGTCAACAGCTCCTTTTTCTCTATCCCAATATTATTTTTCATTCCTTTGAAAACTCAAGAATTTGTTCTTTTAACTTACAAGTCTACTCATTGTTGATCAGCGGCTAGGGGTTTATTGCTTGGAGGTATCTCTTTATTTTCTTATTCTTCTTTACCATTAACTTGGTTCTGATTGTTCTAACATTTTCCTTCTTAGCATTTACCCTGTATAATTTTATAAGATACTATTTGTTAGTTATATTTATATACCATGTTGGTTCTTAGCTTAACATCCTGTTCCTTTAGGTAATTATCTTTTCCATGGTTTGATTCTCATTTTATCTTGTTTTATTGTTATTTTACATCTATATTCTTCTTATTTTTACTGAAATTTATATCCTTTTAGCCTATATATTTCTCAACATGAGTATTTGAGATGAATAACCATTCAGTCTGAGCATAAAATCCCACAACAGGCTCATTGGTCCTGACTCATCCCCCACTCCTTGCCTCTGTTTGTTGATATGAAATATTGACACCTCTTGGTCTTTCACAGGCTTGATAGCCAGCTCAGGTGGCTGGGGTGGGCTGATATCCAGAGTAATATATATGGGGATATGACATGCAAACCCTGTGGTCACCCAATCAAAGACAGAATCAGCATGGATGGATTTACCCTGGGGTATGCTGATTGATGTGAGATATATTTATCTGTCAAAAAAAGAAAGATCAATCAAAGAACTGATCAATATACCCTGGAGTAAATTCATCCATGCTGGAAGTGTAAATCAGCTGTCTATGGGAAAAAAAGAGAGAGAAAAAAAACAGTCCATAAAGAAGCAGAAAATAGCCTTTCATGTACAGCCCAGACCCAGCTGGGTTTTGGAGGCTGGTTCAACACCCTTCCCAATGACCATCCCTAGCTATTGTAACTTCTGCAGAGGGGACAGACGGCTGAGGAGTTAGAGGCACTAAATCTGACTCTGCACGGGCTGCAGATCCCAGAGGCGTCCTCCACTCAACAGCACAAACAGATCCATCTAATAATTTAGCTGAACTTTTACATCAAAAGACTGAGAAAAGTGTTGCCAGGAAGATTAAGATTGCAATTCATGGATCCATCTCAAGATAAACAAAAATCAACCAACAAGCTAGATAGAAGAAATAAAGAAATACAGTATGGGAAGGTATATGGTTTAGTCACAGATGTCAATCAATCAGTTGAGGAATGACAAAAATAACGAAATTGATCAAAGGAGCTATGCAAGAAGAAAAAAGGCGAGATTTGAATCTAGCAGAAGTAGAGACAAAAAGATAGGTGGAATGATGTAGACATCTAAGACTAAGGGAGAAATAGGCTGGATCAACTGAATGACATTGAAATGTATATGTTTACACAAAAAAAGTCAAAATCTGTGCAGAAAAGAATAAGATTTCAAGATGTAAATCAGTTAGTAGGGAAAGGGGTTTCAATAAGCATCAGGTACTCCAAACTTTCGACTATCGCTGGATCCAAACAAGATATCATCTGATAAGGGTTTATGTATTCCCTGCACATCTCTTTTGAAAAAAAAAGAACAATCAGAGTCAATAAATAAACAGATTGAGTAAACGCAGAGCGGGAATCAAATCGTTTGACTGGCATCAATGAGTGCAGATCAGATTGAATAATTATAGACTTACGATGAAGCATAGAAAATATCATGCATAGTTATGTTATGCCCTTTCAATTTCAATGAATCTAAGAAATCAGGTCGATAACTCGTTTCGATAGAAACCTAAATCAGGAGCAAAAAAAAAAAAACGATCAGAAAAAAACTGCGGTAAAGCTTACAAGTACCAAGATTGAATGGAGAGAGACATACCTGATCGGGTAAGAGTTGATGATGAACTCTAGGATCTTCGATTGCATGAGAAAGATCATAACCCCATAACAATTTCAATAATGTAGTGATAACAGAACTAAAGATACGACTACCCCCACTAGCCGAAAGAGCGCAAAAGAATTCAGGTTCTTGATTGGAAGGGTGTAAATATTCGACAATGATAGGCGACATGGAACTAAGTGGACGTTTACCAGTAACCGGATAGTTCAGGGGAGATGAACGTAAATGATGAACGTTTGATTTGCCAAGAATACTAAAATCATCATTTTGATCGTTTAAGATTATTCCGTTAATTGGGTCCATGACGTCCGATCCAAAGTTCATATTGATCGAGGTGGTCAACGTACAAACTGAACCAAAACGATCCATCACACTTAATGAGGACGTCCCATGATCTTCTAGTATATCATATTTTGGGTTATAGTGTGTATAATCATAGGTTCTGCTATCGTCTATCTTTCGTGAAGTCTCTAATCCGTAGGACTTGGATTTGATTAATTCGATCCTAGCCAGTTCACTCGTGTTCATAAATTTCGGGTCTCCTAGCTCAGTCCGAGCTGAGAAGGCGTACTTGAGAGATTCGATAAATCGATGTTCGGATAAGGGGTTTCGAGGATGTTTGTGTAAGGAGTATCGTTCCAAAATGTTCATAACATATAACAGTATGACACCTGAGGAAGGTGGTCCAGTAGTCCAGATATTGTAACCATGATAGGTGGTGTTGATAGCTTGATCTATCACTGGTTGATACGCTCCGAAATCTTCCACAGTTGCTTTCCCACCTGCACGATTGATGGTTTCGACTAATTGCTCAGCAATCGTCCCACGATAAAACGGCTGAATACCTTGTTCAGCTATGATCTCTAGTGTACGGGCATAATTTGGTCTTTGAAGCCAATCGCCGATTTTAGGATTCTGATTATTGGGTAGAAAGACCGATTGCCATTCTTTCTTTAGTTTCATCCAAGCGCGAGTAGGTTCGTCAGCGAGGGCAACAGCCAAAGAGCCACCGATTGTGAAGTTTCGAGCAAGGTCGACTGAGGGTGTAAAGATTCTTTGCCAACTAACGCCGCCACCAAAACGCTGATAAGCGGCGTGGAAACCAGCTAATTGACCTGGGATTGCTATCGATCGACCTCCCTGGAAATTCCCGCTAGCATCCTTCAAGAACTCTCGCGAATAAAAATCTCCATCTGCTGCAGTCTCTCTGAAGTCGATGGTGATCGGGTGGGGAGATGAACATGGGTTCTTGGCGCGTGTCCTACACCCTGTTGGCGGTCTGATTATCATGAATCCTCCTCCACCAATACCTGATGCAAACGAGTTTACGACACCAACACATATTGCAGCAGCTATGGCTGCGTCTACGGCCGTTCCATTCTCTTTCAAAACTATACACGACACAAGCCCAGGTGAGTAGTGATCGATTTCCTCTTGTTTTCCCGCGAAAAACAAAACTCCCTTAGCAAATTCAAGCTTACCATTGATACCAATTTTAGAACATCGAACTTCTGAGCTAGAAACCACCCCATTTTTTCCAGATACCAGATAGGATGGTTTACGATCATGAGCAGGAAAGTCAATTGATTCATCAAGTGGATCTATTTACATGTGTGTAGGTGAGAATAGGGAGTCAGTTGACGGTCAAGAAATGGGTCTAATTGTAAAAAGGCTCGAAAAGGACAGACTAGACTTGGTTGAACAGAGCCAAACAGCAGATGAGATAGCGACCAGAAGCAAGAAGAGGATGAAAATCCGATAGGTTCGATTTTTGACTATCCAGCTCGACGGATTATTGTAGTTGGGCAGTATGGGGGAGTTCGGGATCGAAGTGTACTTGCTCAATTTCTTGTTCATCTCCACTCCTCGACCAACCTTATTCCGTCTCTGTTTCCCTTTCTTCGCCCTGATTCCCGCCTCTTGAATCTTTGCCCTGGCTTGCTCGTCCTCGTCCTTTGCCGTTAGTTATCCGAACGTCTATTTTTTGGACGTTGCTGTTGGTATTGTACTAGGGTATATTGCCTTGGGAGTATGATATATCTTTTTAAGAAACTCACGCCGGGGTAGTGAGAAGGATATCCGCATTGTGTTTTCGGAAAACATGATCAATTTATTTAAATATTTCTGCACCGTGACTCTGCTTCGTCCATGGGAAAACCATCATATTTACGTTTCTTGGTTTCTCTGTGGCTCTCTTATACCCTGACGGCTGTCAGATAAGGCCGCAGGCTAAAATCGATTAGATAGATAGTCACAGAGAACGAAATACTTGATCGGGCAGATGACTTTGGTTTCACTTTCCCATCTTCCACACCCGGCCCGGGCGGCAGCAGTCGTCAAAAATTAAGGCACGGAGGAGGCCTCTGAAAATCAAGCCGATCATCTGCCAAAGACCCGACACAACAAAAACACAAGATGACTCTGGCCGGGCTCGAACCGACGACAACATGCGAACCAGCTGCTGAAGCGTGCGTCGTGTTAAGCATGTGCTCTACCAACTGAGCTACAGTGCCAAAGCGGATGCCGGTGACGTCACCCAAACCGTTTGTGTATATATACAAGTTGATAATGATTCATCTCACGGTTCGTCAATTCGAGGACTGTGAAAACTTACTGATAAAGGGACTGGTGTATCACGGGAGTGTGGACTTCCTTAAAAATAGGAATGAGGAGAAAGACGAAAAAGATTCCCAGGACAACCTGTTGAACTGTTGATAATCGCTGGGTTAACTTGTATGTTGTACAAGTATCTCGGTGTACCCAGACAGTTCACTCTTTGCAAATTCAAACAAAAAGTCAGAACGGCAAGATGAATGGAGTCAGTGGATGCTCGCCACGAGGCACACTCGGTCACTACCGGCACCGTGTGGCAGACTTTTTCACATTGGCTGAGGAGTTCTCAAGATGCATGATGTATGGATTGCGAGAGAAGACTGCAAATTGCGGGGATCAATAACAAGCGTAGGGGGTGCAACTTATATGGCAAGACATAAGAACATGGAGGTTTCAAGTAGACCTGAACGCTGGGGAAGTGTCGAGTCGCTTGAAGATGAGGATCGATTGCAGAAGACTTGGGCCAAGGGAACATTGCCGGTGATGGTTCGATCGATCGTTTTTTTTGGGGGACGGTTCTAAACATCGTACCACTTCGTCTCACAAGTCGCCTAGTAGAGGAAGACGAGGTACAAAGAGTCAGGCGGTCTTTCTTTTTTTAGGAAGGTCGGAAGCGCTTCATCCTACCTAGCAAGAAGGTCCACATTGGCCAACACGTCTAACGTGACGAATCTTGGTCGCTCCTTCGGTCGAGACAGCCGGCGCAGCCATCGCAGTAGCTTGCAGGAAGGCCACAAAGAACGCAAGGGAGAAAGCGCAGTGCATTTTGATGGTTGTGGTTGTTTTGGTGGTGTTGGGTTGGAGGTGGTGGTGTTGGAGTCTGAGACGCTTGCTTGGAACCCGAGGTGATGTGGGATGGGGGAAGAATGAAAAGCGGCGCCAGGACTGCCGTTGAAATACTGTTGGCCGGCTCTCCACTTCCCTGCCGGACAAGGATGGACACCGCCAAATCGCAGTGATATCCTTCGGCGAGACCCTACGTCAACAGCTGATCGGAGACGACAGATGCTGAGGTATCTCAGCGCCTCTCCACTTCCCTGCTGTAGACGAGGTTGGACATCGTAGAAATCCTTTGGCCAGGGACTAATACGTCATGATCAGCTCGGTATCGATAAATCCTATATCTCAGCCTATCTCAGCACCCTTCCCGACTTTGAGAGCTTCGCATGGATATCGCGTATATAAGCTATATCATGGCCGGCCGATCTTGACATGCTATCAACACCCCTGTTGACACCCCACTGACTATACAGTAGTCCCTGCGGATCGCAATTGAGTACTACTGCATACATAGGCTTTCTCAGTCCCTCGTCAATCCTCGCCGGCTCGCGCCTCCCCTCGCAGGTTTACATATGTATGTCAGGCATGAGAATATGTTGACATTGGGTTTCAGGGGGTGTGAAAGTCACACGTCCTGGAGGTCTGAGGTTCGTAGGGCGCAGCATGCATACCCAGAATCTGATGGCCTCCCCCCACTCCAGACCGCGTTGCTCTTGGCGATATCGCTGAGACGAAAGTTGACTGAGAATCGGTTCGAGTTCAGTTGCTCCTCCTTGGCATTTTGGCTCGGTCATGCACATGGCGCCAGTCAACGATAAGCTTGGCTTCTGCATCGGCCAGTTGCGTCAACCGAAATGCAGCCAGCCGCCGGCCGGCCAATCCAGTCCTATCCAGTTTGTTAGGATCACATGTTGCAAAGATTATGAAATGATGCTCGCCGTCTGGATCTCATACTATCACATCAGTTCGGGCAAATCAAGATGGTTTAATGTCTTTCGCAGACAGTCCATGGGTGCAATGAGCGAGGAGCCAGTGGGCTTACCCCTAAGAGTAAGGCTACGGGCAAAAAGGGCAGAGCGCACTCTGAGCTACTTGACGGGTTGACCATCTACCCAATCAGGTATTTCGTGGTTCTTGCTGCTCCTTGCCAGAAGCGCTACCGGGTAAAGATGATCTACTGGGGAATGGCGTGCATCAATCGATGTTTAATCAGATAACTTACCATCCATTTTGCACCCAGACCTCGCCCGATCACTCGGCGAGGAGCCCGACATGTTTTGAGCACGGCAGTCGAGCCAAGTGAGTCATGGGGAGGTACATATAACCGGGGCTCTTCCACTTGGGAATCGGCGCATAACGTCCTCCGTCCCTTTTTAGCCTCACCTGCAGCGCAGGAAAACAAGCTTCTCTCCGTGCCGAGTCAATTCATTAGCTCGACGAAACCGAACAGGGATAAATGGACTGAATAGGGCGATCCCTTTTCTCACAGCGGATCAGACCTACTGGCTGAGAATGAAGATAAAACGATAGTTCTCATTAGGAAGGAAACATACCAAAAGGAAAACCGGGAATAATGCGCCATGAAATCATACAAATCCATACAGATAAAATGAGGAAAGGTTGAGAGAGACTTGGTACAAGCTAAAGTTTCCGGATTTTAGTTTTACTAGCACTTCTCTCTATCTTTCTCTTTTGAGTCCTCCCAGATAAATTGTCCTGATCGAGGGATTGGATAAAGTTTTCTTCTTGGTCACGAGCGATAGAACCTTTCGACAAACCGATTCCGAAGTTTTCAGAAGCTTTCGGTCGTTGTTGAACTTTCTTAGTACTTGGTTTCTCAGTGGTACTTGCGGCGGAGGGATTGAACGAGAACTCCATCGAACCACCTCCCAGAGCTCTGAGGGTTTCGTTCTTGCTGGATATTGATTCGGTATGAGTTTGTCCAGCATCGTGTGGATGATCTTTCCTATTGATAAGTTTTTGACCAAAAGTTTTATCGCGAGAATCAAGGTTATCAATCAGTTGAGTGGGATCTTGGCCACTATCTCCGTTAATAAACATTCGAGGTTTGTTTCGATGAGCTTGAAGGGGTGCTGCTGATGTTTCTTCAGGACGATGATCACCTCCTCTGCCCGACCGATGCCGTTCTTGCTGGGTCTGCCTCTTGAGGTCGCTCATTTGTCGTCGATCCCTCTTTTTCCAAACGTCATCGTCCTCACTACTATCTTCCGATTCAGAGCCACTGGCGTTCTGTGGTACACTTTGCTCGCTGTTACTATCCGAAAGTTCGTCGTCTTTGGGGTCGGTCACTTGGTTTCGGGCAGTGGCAGCACTTGATGGATTCAAAGCGGCATACTCTCTTGAATATTTATCTATCTCGAAATCTTCATTCGTGAATAGATCACCGAATCGTTCATCCGTCAAGAGTGATTCCGACGTAATGTTCTTGGCTTTGCTCTTCTTCGACTGGGGTTTGACGGGGATAGACGAGTCTTCTTGTTCTACGAGTTTCTCTGCAAGGTCTTTGTTGATCTTCACGTTTTGAGCGATCGTTGACTTGCTTTCACTAGATTTGGTTTTCAGTTTGCTTGCCCGAATTCGACTCTCTTGCTCTTTCTGAATTCGTTCCTTCACCAATTTATCTCGATGCTCCACATAGGCAAAAGGATTGGCTATCGCTTTAGCTTTAGCATACAACCTCAAGTCGATAAAGTAACCGTGCATATATGGACGGAGTGCAGGGGTGCCGACCAAATGATCCAAGCTCAGTGACGCCAATTCGGAATCGGAGACAAACTTGTAATCATCGTAGATCGCAACCTCCTGTGAATCTTCCAT
This sequence comes from Puccinia brachypodii, assembly GCA_019395275.1. NCBI lineage: Eukaryota > Fungi > Basidiomycota > Pucciniomycetes > Pucciniales > Pucciniaceae > Puccinia > Puccinia brachypodii. Next base: position 8,679 of record LUKR01001941.1, read on the forward strand.
CTCTTCTGTCATATTTTCAAGGAATCTACACCATCGTGGGGCTGGACCGAGAGAAGGGATGAAGTAACCAGTCATGGGGCTTGCTTCATTTGCCAGGAAGACTAAGCCACTGTCAGGGTAAATGTGCATATCGTTGATCGGAGCCTGGGGGTTAACTGAGATGAGATTGTCGGTTGTGTGGCGTGACCAAATTTTGACGACCTTAGAGTCGGCCGTCGCTACTAGGCCTTCAGTCTGACCGAATCCGCTAGCTGCAACAGAAGTGGGCCATTCTATCTTTTTGATGGGCAACCCGTAACCTTGATCCTTTATTGTGTGGGCGAGAGGTGCTCGGAGATCGTAAAGTAAGGTGTGTCCGGTAGATGTTCCAACGGCTACAGTAAGACCGTCCAACCTTGAAGCAAGCGCTGTAACTGACACTGATATCGAGGAATCATCCCAGCTACCGCCTACTGCAGACAACTTGGCAAAAGGTAACTGTAGGATTCCCGCAGGGGCTCGGGCACGATGATCCCAAAATTCTACGGTGCCCTTCCCATCGTTTGTTTCTGTCCCCAACCCAATCAAACCATGTACCGGATTAACATCAATAGCATTGATTCCGGCAACGTTGGAAGAGAGCTGGAAGGGGGCCAAAAAACGACCTTGTTCAAGATTCACCCGCCACAATTCAGATCCTGCACCTCCGCATAGAGCATCGCAAGAGGGAAAATGATAGGCCAGCGCGCGCCCATGTCGTGGGATACGAATTCGATAGTAGGATGCGTTTTGAGTGTGAAGATCGAGGGTGCGGTCCCTTTGCAAATGGAGCGTTTTTGTCCAATCTGTCGAAAGGATCTATTTGTTCGAACGTATAAAAAACGGCAAAGGTTTATGGAAGTTAACAGTGAATCGTCGTTTATCTCATCATTGCCAGTTCTTGAGTCACCCTACAGCTCTATTAACGTACACAAAAATCGACGTTTTCACTGTCAGTGACCCTATCGAATTTTAGCGCCAGCTCGTCCAATTCATAAACTTTCATTCGAGGTTTATATGTCCCAGTAGCAATCATGTATTTTCCATCGGAACTTGATTTGATTTTGTTTGATGCTTCGGGAAAGTCGAGGTCCTGGCGGGCAGAATATTTTTTCGACGGACAACAATTTTTTTTTATAAATCAGTGCTTTTTCAGGCTGGCTGGCTGGATGTGTAAATCAATGAGGAAGTGAAAAACAGACTTGAATTAAGCTTTTCCCTTCGGTTCCAGGCCCAACAGCCTTTTTCCTTTTCTTCTTGGCCCTTTCTCTGTGAGCCCTGGTGATCGTGCTTCCGAGCCAATCGGGCTGGTTTTGTCCCGGGGCGACGCCGCCATTGACAGTGTAGATCTTCGCCTGGTGGGTGTTTGAAGTGAAAGATGGCATCGCTGTTCTGGAATACTGACTGGTGAAATTTGCCAGATTTTAAAGGCTGGGTGGGCGAGAGAAAAAAGCTAAGACCCCCGCGAGCGTGGTCAGCTGGGTCACAGTCTTGTTCGGCTGCGGCTCACTGTTGCGGAATACAAGTCTCCTTTCCTGGGGCCAGTCTTACTTCATCATTCTCAATCTGAATCTACCATTGCACAATTGTTTAGTAAAAATCAGATAATAGGCCAGTTTCTTACTTGAGAATGGCTCCAGTTTGCAGAACTGATGATTATTTTTTGATGAAATCAGAGCAGAAGACCTCTAATTAATTCTGAAGCCCCTCCATTTCCAGATTCAAAGACTTTTGAAATTGGAGTTTCCCAGGATCCAATTTGAGGGTGTCTCAATATCATGAAGGGTCTCTGATTCCACATCCCACAGTTTCCTGAATTGTTGGGGCCAGTAGCCCCTTGGTCACTCTATGAACTTCCTCATTTCTGCAAAACATTTAGGGAATTTGTTTGCCCAATGAAGAAGTTATAATTTATAAATCTCTGGAGTTCAGACATTACACAGGAAAGAGCCCACTACTAATTTGAAATAACATACTTGCATAAAGCAATTTGATTGCACATTCATTTGAAAGCTCTCTCATAACTGTCAACTTTGTAAGGCACTTGGGGACCAAAATGAAGAAGTTATAAGAACAACATTTGCCACATGAGTAATAAATAATTTTTGGTCAACATTAACAGATAAAATAAGATCTACTTACTTCAAAAAAGGTTCACAACAGAAAAACAACTTGAGGACTATCAAGAGAGACACAAGGAGGGGAAGAAGACATAAAGCACAAAAAGAATGAGAAGACCAGATGCCAGATTTTCTGGGACTGACATT
>LUKR01001942.1:0-10961 GCA_019395275.1 Puccinia brachypodii
GTGTACCACAATGTATAATTTTTCTTATGATTTATCATTGTCTTTTACTGAAATACTAGTCATGTCAGTTCTACACCCGTCATTTAAGGATGAATATTTCAAGTTGGCCAACTGGGAACCCAAATGGATAGCCAAAGCCATACGCATGGCCCCAGAGATGTGGGTATCATTTTACAAGCCACAGTCACCTATTCCAACTTCATCTGCACCAATACCGCCTCAAAGGTAAGTTATGTACGTATTTGGATGTTATATTACTATGTATAACTAACTGAGTACATATTAATGATTTTTTTTGAAAGAACTTGAAGAATTTAAAGGTACAATTTCTCGTAAGTAAATAAAATAGAGAAGTTTTGAAAACAAGTATAAAATAAAGTAATAATAATAAAAATAAAGTTAAAAAAGAAATAATGTTAATACCTTAAAGGCAGATCTGCACTGAACTAGGAGAAATAAAGTAAACGATGTTACTGGATAGTTATTGTTAATAAGATAATTTGTTGACGTTGGGTAAGCTGAGTTTTAATTTATAAAAGATAATAGTCGTGATAATGATATAAGAGCATCCACATTGGTGCGGGGTTTAGCAAGGATTAGTGAACTTGTTCCCACCCCTAAACCACATTGGGTCGGATTAAGAGGGGGTAAACTGTTCCCGGGAACAGGGTTTGGAACAGCAGGGAACAAATTTGTTCCCTGCTAATCCTGGGATTAAGTGCTACATGCACACATGGCTCTGATCAAGGCGGAGAATCAACCCCAAGTGCATAAAACATGGTTATACACCCAATTCCAACCACCAACAATGTGTTTGGAGGCAGGGATCAGGCTAATCCGGGCATAACTCCCGCTCACTAATCTGGTACAACTTGTGCCACCGATGCGGGTGCTCTAATTGAATTCAATGATTCAAAAAGCTAATCTTATCAGTAAACAATGAGTCAATACAATCTAAAAGGGATCGTGAAGGATTAATTCTTAACTCGGAAGTTTTGAATGGAAGTGATTGATGATTGTTTTGTGCTAAGTTGATTTTGTCAATGACGTCATCATTAGCAATTTCGCCTCACGGCTTCTTTGTCAAAACTCTAGACAGAAAACCTGTCACAGAAAAAGACTTTCATAAAATAAAAAATAATTAACAAAAAGTTAAATTTATTTTTGAAAGACAAAAGTTAGTACAAGGTACTAACTTCCAAAGTTTCTTTTATTTAAGAAAGATCCAGAAACTGAATTCCAAAATTTTTCTATAGCCTAAGACGAGTGTGCTTGCTGGCCTTGGCAATGCTGCTGCCTCCCGAGGGGGAAACAGCTCAACTGACATGTTTGATATCTGGCTTGCCGGCAGCCTTATCCTGGAGGGGACCAATCCAGTAAATCCTTTGAAGTGGTGGATTAATCAGAAGTGTTTGGGCAACACAGATGGCGGCCTTTTTCACATGGTGCTTGATGTTTTAGGATGGCTTGGTGAGCTAACAACCAGACTTTTTTTGTTTTCACTCCATCTAATGCTTCTGCTATTTGATCAATTAGCAACATCTGTCGATGTGGAGTGAGCGTTTAGCTTTGGTCAGGGTTATATATCAGCAAAGAGGCACCGGCTTGGACCAAACTCAATCAGTCAAGGAATGATGGTTGCTTTCTACTCAAAGAACAAAAGAATAACAGATGGTACCTTGGCAGCATGGAAGGAGGCACATGATAATTTGATCAAGACTGGGAAGAAGTCCAAAAGAAATATAATAGTGTTAGATGAGGATTGAACCAGTATCAAGTAGCTTAGTATCTTAAACTTTACACAGGAATTGGTAAAAAATAATAAATTTTATTGACACTTGCACACCCACACATAGCAGGTAATTGAAAAAATTGATTCCAGTTAACAAATCTGAATTTTACTGAGCTGAGGGACAAATTAGCACAGGTGGTACCTGTGGTACCTGCCAGAGGTACCCATGGTACCCCCCAGAGGTACCCATGGTACCCCCCAGGAGGTCCCATGGTACCCCCCAGAGGTACCCATGGTACCCCCCAGAGGTACCCATGGTACCCCCCAGAGGTACCCATGGTACCCCCCAGAGGTACCCATGGTACCCCCCAGAGGTACCCATGGTACCCCCCAGAGGTACCCATGGTACCCCCCAGAGGTACCCATGGTACCCCCCAGAGGTACCCATGGTACCCCCCAGAGGTACCCATGGTACCCCCCAGAGGTACCCATGGTACCCCCCAGAGGTACCCATGGTACCCCCCAGAGGTACCCATGGTACCCCCCAGAGGTACCCATGGTACCCCCCAGAGGTACCCATGGTACCCCCCAGAGGTACCCATGGTACCCCCCAGAGGTACCCATGGTACCCCCCAGAGGTACCCATGGTACCCCCCAGAGGTACCCATGGTACCCCCCAGAGGTACCCATGGTACCCCCCAGAGGTACCCATGGTACCCCCCAGAGGTACCCATGGTACCCCCCAGAGGTACCCATGGTACCCCCCAGAGGTACCCATGGTACCCCCCAGAGGTACCCATGGTACCCCCCAGAGGTACCCATGGTACCCCCCAGAGGTACCCATGGTACCCCCCAGAGGTACCCATGGTACCCCCCAGAGGTACCCATGGTACCCCCCAGAGGTACCCATGGTACCCCCCAGAGGTACCCATGGTACCCCCCAGAGGTACCCATGGTACCCCCCAGAGGTACCCATGGTACCCCCCAGAGGTACCCATGGTACCCCCCAGAGGTACCCATGGTACCCCCCAGAGGTACCCATGGTACCCCCCAGAGGTACCCATGGTACCCCCCAGAGGTACCCATGGTACCCCCCAGAGGTACCCATGGTACCCCCCAGAGGTACCCATGGTACCCCCCAGAGGTACCCATGGTACCCCCCAGAGGTACCCATGGTACCCCCCAGAGCCAGGTGTGGTACTAGGTACCTGATTTGGCCCCAAATTTGGGGGGGGGGGGGTACCCAGGTACTGCTTGGTACCAGGGTCCAGAATGACTATCTCTACACCAGAAGAAAAACTGCAACTTGTTGATCACCATCCACTTGGCATTGTTACGTAAAACTCTGACAAGCTGATAGCTGGTGCAATTTTGGACATGTACAGCTGCCTCCTCATGCCCATGCCTGGCTGGCACTGCCCCTCATGCACCTGAGGTGGCCACCTGATTGTTACCCAAAAACCAACCTTGAAGGATGGTTCAGGCCCGTGTCTGGAGGAGCCTCGGAGGGGGTATTGCGGTGTTTTGACAACATGCCAAACTTGCCAAACTTGCCACGGGGGTCCCTTATACAGTACAGAATTCTTGATATTTTATCAAGAATTCATTCCTCCCTACATAATCACACCAATGTCCTCAGGGAGAAATTAGGTGGTAGTTTAACCACTATAGTACATTGTACTTATGTGTTAGGGGGCCCTGCCCAAAGAAAATTGTCCAAACAAAAAAGAATCTCGCTTCCAGCCCAAAACCCTCCAACAGGCTGGTTAGGTGTTAGTTTAGGCCTTAGGTTACACTTAGGTTCAGTTGAGGTTCGGGTTAGGCTTAGGGTTAGTCATTAGGGGTGTTTTTTTTAGAAAAAAAAAACAATGATTGTAGTGGGCTGTATGATGTGGTTTGCTGTTTTTGAAGTGGCCGACATGTTGTACATATCGGCAAGTTCGGCAAATTGTGTATGTCGTTAAAACACCGCAATACCTCCTTCGAGGCTCCCCCAGACGCGGGCCTGAACCGTCCTTCAAGGTCGGTTTTTGGCTAACACTTGGTTGGAGGTGGCCTGGTCGCCAATCGGGAGGCTTCGAATAGCTTGGAAGATATAACGTGATCTCTAATCTGTTGTGCTTCCTATCGAACCGTACGGGCCAATAATATGTAAATATGTAAATATTGAAAAACTCGAACTTCTGTAATACTTTAACGTAAATGTATTTGCTTGACGATAGCAACCAGCCGCCTCCGATTGATCGAGTTCGAATGTGTGACTGCGTGCCTATAGAAAATCGGCCGGACGGTGGCATGTGAGGCCAATACGATACATAGTCGCCACCAGCTTCGCTGGCTTGGAGAAAGACAACTGATTATGTACACTTGGGATAATTTTGCCGATACATACATATGATAGGTAGTATCGTACGCAGATGTATATCCATGCCGAAAGGCTTTTTGTTACATGGAAGTTCAAGTGGTCCGTGGCACGCGTGCAAATTGCCACAGTAAGCAGACAGATTCTATCTTTAGGCCGAAGAATCTTCTATATAATCTCTTCGCTGCCGCGTCTTAGGGCCGCCTCCTTCTCCTCACCGAGAAAGACCTAATCCGGACCTAAAGACCTTATATTATTTCACGGGTACGATCAGGTTAGTACTTTCTTTGCTTCACTCAACATCATACCCAGAGATCCAGGAGACCAGCACCGTACACGGAGAGCTCGTCGCACTTGACGGGTACGATCGGAGATCTACCCAGTATGAGTTACAACACTACTGGCTTGTTCGGAGATCTACCCGGTATGAGTTACAACACTGCTGGCTTGTTGAGTGAGAGGCCAAAGACCCGGAATCGGCGGCATCTAGACGGTCGAGAGCATCCACTTTTCCACTCTCCCTCATGAAAATAGACAATTCCCTTGATTCGTCTGGGCTAGTGCCATCACTCCTAACTAGCTCATAATTATTCGATCTCCTTGAGTGGCACATTCTTAACTTTTGACTTCCTCTTATGATCCTTCCACTCTGCAGGAGAGCAATCGAAGCTGAACGACACGCATCTTACTAGTCGCTCGTATTATCCGGATCATTAGAAACTGGAAGATCGAAGATGAGACTTTTGGTGATTATAGCCACTCTGATCGCCCGTCTTAGCCTCCGTAAGTAACCGAGTATTTATCTAATGGGCTAGTCAATTATCGGCGGTAAGAAAGATACATGACTAACTCACATCTGCTTTTCATGTCATCCTCTTTCCCCTAGTGGGGGGGTTGAGTACAGCGCTCATTCACAATAAACTCCTGCGGGTTCGATCCGCCCCCGGTGGACTTGGAGCATTCCATTCCAAGCCCAAACCTCGTCCACACAGGGGAACCTGGCATCCACAGGCCGGGACTCAAAATAACTTGAATGTGGGAACCCGGTCGCGAACCAACAATCCCAACAGGGATCGACATAGGGCCACTAACTTGGGGTCAGCAGGATCCTTTTGGGCGGCAGATTTTCAGGACTCGTAGGACACGCTCAAATTATCTAGTTCATCCACAATATATCCAACTTTTGTCTACACCACCCAATATTCTTGAGAATGTCCACTCAATTCTCAACAATCCGCCGCTCTCCCCTAGTCTCTATGCGCAGCTCACTTTGATATCCAGAACAGAAAAAACTTTTTAATTGTATTCTTTCTTTTTCGCCATGACTATCAGTGGTAGACACTTCTTCAATCTTACTATGGACTCAATACTATGAATTATCTACGTTAACACTATATCAATTACAACTAGATTGTTTTATCTATTACTACATACTCTTACTTGGATCTCCAGGCGGCTTCGCCTTCTCTCGTCGCTTTTCCTACTGTCCCAGCCCCTAGTAGGTGCCTGGTCTTCCTTACCTCGCCCCTCGGCCTAACCTAATCAAGTCCCGCCGAAGGAAGGTTTATCCGCGACAAGGGTATGCGACGGCTTCCCACTCCCCCGGAGAAGGAGAGACTTCATCAAGCGAGACCTCGCCCCTCCGGAATGACAGATCCGACCCGATGGGCGAAGCGGCTCAGTCACTGAAGGCCTTCTTAGAAGCTGCAACCTCTTCCGGTTGAAATAGCAGGAAACCGCCTGGTCGATCGACCATAATTATTCCTTGGGCCGATTGGCCGGAACTTTACCCTCGTGCATCACACGGGAGGGAGTTCTCCCAGCCATCCAAGCCGCTAACCAATATGTCGGGCGGCCGAGAGAGCTCTCGTCGACCAGGCTTGTGCTTGGTGGCTCGAGGGAATCGCAGTACTCGCACCGCCGCCGGCAAGCTAGAGGCTTGTCGTTGAGTCGACGAAATGGCTTACTTATTGGAGATACGCTGGTTGGTGCTCATAAATTCACTTACCCGAACGTGGCCCGACGGCGCAGTCGCACTAGATGATTCTACAGTTGATTACAACAGCCTTGCTTGATTGTGCAAATATCAGTCGAACCAACAAATTACGTCCATATATTCGTATTGTCTAATGCTTCACTTAGATAACTCCTGTGTTGAATTTCCTAGCTTGTCTCAAGGCTGATACGTGTCTCAAGACAGCACAACAGAAACCTCACAGAAAAGCTCAAGAAGTTGCTGGGGAGGGGTATTGAACAAGTGAAAAGAAAGGTTGTGTACTGTGGGACTCGAACCCATAACCTCAGCATTCATGAGTGATGCTCTAACCCTTGACACTGTAGGCAACCGACTGTTGCAGCAGGCTGCTACAAAACTGTTCGCACGAGGCCCGCCAAAAATTCTGCAGGGGCTGCGAGAGTCAGTTGCCCACAGTGTGAGCTAAGTACACATTGCTCCTGTTGAATACATTGGTGATGTATGTTTGAAATCCAAGAACACAAGTGAGCTGATGAGCCGATGAGGAGATGAGCAAACTGTGAAATGATATGCACCTGTGGTGCGTATAGCGATGAAAGAGCCAAGAAATGAGTGCATTGCATGACAAGAAACAGAGTGAAAGCGACAGGAAGAAAAAGATATGAAAGAAGAAAACAAGACAAGAAGAGAACAGATCTGATACCTTTGAAAGCTAAGAACACAAGTGAGCTGATGATCCAATGAGGAGATGAGCAAACTGTGAGATGATATGCACCTGTGGTGCGTATAGCAATGAAAGAGCCAAGAGATGAGTGAGAAAAGAAGAAAAGAAAGAAAAGAAAATACAAGGTGTGAAAAGAGAAAATAAATACAACTGAGCTAAAGCCTAATCTGATGATAGTTACAACCTAATGATGCTGCAGTATTTACATCTCACAGGATCTCTTGACGTCCATACTTGTGACAAGTCGCTTACATCTCAACAGCCCCCCATGCTTGGCAGGCAGTGCTTACTGATTCTGTTGATGACAAAGATTTAGAATTTGTAAAAATTGACAAGTTTTGACAGGCAATAGTGGTTTTGTAAGAAGATTGGCTAAATTGTCATTTGTTGAAATATAGGAGACGGTGAGGTTTTTAGCTTCTTCAATGTGATGACAAAGCCAATGATGATGAACGTTGATGTGTCTAGTGCAATGTTGATAAATTGGATTCTCAAGGAGAGCAAATGCCCCTTGATTATCACTGTAAAGATGTACTTCAGGTATGTCAAGGTTTAAACAAGGAGCTACGTCTTGAAGAATTTGTTCTCCCCATCTCGGATCTTGACCCGTTTCGGAGCAAGCCCAATATTCAGCTTTGGTAGTGGAAAGTGAAGGTTCATCCGATTCATTGGTATCTTGTTTGGAACATTGCCAGCCAATTGGTCCATTGAACAAAAGGAGACTGCCGATGAAGGAGGTGGCCTTGATTCCACTAGCATAACTAGAGCCAGAAAATCCTACCAACCAATTGTCGCCGGGAACATTCCCAAGAGTGAGTGAGAGATGGGTGGAGTATTTTAGGTAACAAAATAAATGTAGAAGTTGATTTTCTTGTGTCTTTGTCGGTGAATTGAAATGCTGCAAAAGAAAACTAAAAGCAAATGACAGATTGGGTTGAGTACATTGAACAAGATAATTGACGAGTCCAATGGCTCTTTGATAGTTGAAGTTGGGGCTGACAGGTTGTGAATCCAAGGGGCAAGTTACTGCGTTAAGAGGTAGAGGAGCAGATATTGGTCAAGAATCAAGCATACCAAACTTGTCTAGAACTTTAGTGATATATTGATCCTGGCAGAGAGAGAGAGTTCTCTTTGCCCTATCTCTAGTAACTTGAATTCCCAGAACCCAGGTACAATCCCCAAGGTCTTCCATCTCAAAACGAGTTGAGATCTTGTCCTTGAAAAATCGTACCAAAGGTCCAAAAATAACCAAATCATCAACATGTACAAATACAAAACAAGGTTTGGAGATATTGGAATGAATGAATAAGCAGGGATCAGTGGCGGCTGGTTTGAAGTTGATAGAGAGAAAGAAATCTTTGAGTGCCTTGTATCAGTATTGTGGACTTTGCTTGAGTCCATACAAGGCCTTTTTGAGCTTGATACCATGACCATCCGGTACTTTGATATTGACCCCGTCCGGTACTTTGATGAAAATGTCTTTGTCCGGGCCCCTGTTGACAAAAGCACACTTTACATCCATTTGCTGAATTTCCCAATCTCTCAATGCCGCCAAACCAAACAGTAGTCAAAGAGAGGCTAATATACCAGTGGGTGCAAAGGTATGATTGTAATTATGAGCCTCTACTTGCCAAAAACCTTGAACACATAGCCGGGCCTTATATTGAAGAAGGTCACCATCAGCATTGAATTTTTGCTTAAAAGCCCACACTATGTCTAGCTCCTTGGTGCCCGGAATCAGAGGCGCCACAACCCAGCCTTTGTGTTGATTGATATTGTCAAGTTCAGTTCCAATAGAAAGATGCCATTCGTCAGCATCTAGTCGTCCTATTGCCTGAGAATAAGTGATATAGTCCTTAAGCAATGAGGGTTCACCAACTATGAGCATAGCCATGTGACGCCTGCCTCCTGCTATAATGTTTGAGGGGTTGATGTCACTGGAAATATTCTTTGGAGCTGTATCATAGAAATGGACTAAGGCGTAATTTTTGGAATGACTGGAACTGATGTGCGGTGTAGATAAAGGAGGATTGGAATTTTCAGGTCAATTTGTTGAATCAAGGTTGTCCGGTTCTGGAGAGGGTTCAGAAGGGGGTTCAGCATCTTGAACCTCCTCAATCTGAGAAATGTGATTTGAGTCAATAGTTTCTGGATATTTGCTATCTTCTGTGTGATCTACCACCTCAAAATCAGATAGGGAATGGTCGTCAATTGGAGTACTACATGACACCAACATGGGAAAAGTATGAGGAAAAGGTTTGATATGATGAGAAACCTTTATGATATTTGTTGAAGGAACCCACACTTTGTACAAGTGATGTCCTTCAGCATATCCCAGAAAAATTGCCTTGACACCGGTTGGTGAAAGTTTTGATGCTTGCCACTTCTTCTCCTCGTAGAGAACAACACAACAGCCAAAGGGTACATGACAACTAAGGTCAGGTTTTGACCCATGCCAATATTTTTAGGTAGTGGACCAGTTGATTGAGATTTCAGGATTTTGATTTTCAAGGTAGAACAAGGTGGTTACTGCATCCCCCCACCAGTCAAGAGATAGACCACTTGTGAGAAGAGCTTGCAATTTTTCTATCATGGTGTGATTTCCCCGCTCAGTAAAAGGGTTCTGTTGAGGGGTGTATGGCAAGGTAGTATGACGAATAATCCCTTTTTCAGCGTAGAGCTTGGAAAAGTTGTTGTAGAAAAATTTGCCACCGTTTTCAGAAACTACAGATTGAAGACGTTGGTTGGTGGAGTTCTCAACCAGGTTAAGGAAGGTACAGAAGATTTGAAACGTTTGAGACTTACATTGCATGGGATAAATGAAACGGAACTTGCTGAAGCCATTGATGATCTTCAGGAAGTACCTGTTTCCACCCCGCAATGAAGGGGAAATTGGACCACATAAATCCATGTGTACACATTGAAGCACCCAAGCTAATTTTGGGAATGACCCAGTGAACGGTTGCCAATGCATCTTGGAGACGTCACAGATTCTGAAGTCAATGGGATAAATTTTCTTGTTGGGAAAAGCTCTTTTTAAGTAGTTGAAACTTGGATGTGCTAGGGCTTGATGGAGCTCAAGAGAGTTATTTGAGATAGTTTGACAAGCCCTCAGGGGGTTTAGATTGATGAGCAGAATGTTTGAAGTAGTTTATCTGACAAAAAGAGCTGTGGGTGAGGATTGACAAGAAAAACAAGAGCCATCATGTGTGGGAACAAGCAAATAGCCTTGCTGAAGATAATGGGTGAGTGGGATCAAGGATTTCAATAATTCTGGAGCTAAGAAGGCTTGATCAATGTGTAATGGTCCTTCTGAAGTATTAATGACAGCTGATCCATGAACGGTGATAGGAATGCTTGATCTGTTTGCTGCAAACATGGACAAGTTCATCGACTGAAGGTTGGTAAAATATCTTCAATACTTCAGATAGTAACCTGATGCCCCGCTGTCCAGCACTATAGAATCTGTTACACCATGGGCTACACTAAGAACCGCTCTAGGATTGAAGCTAAAGGCATTTATTTGATCCAAAGCCGCCTGATGATGAGCAATAGCACACTGTGGTCTATTTTCCTGTGTTTCATAAGAAAAATATAATTTTTTTAACTTTTTTATGACAAATTAACTCACAGTAGGACCATAATGAAATCAGAAATGGGATCTATGGGTCAAATAACCCCTAGTCACTCACTTGAACCACCTTTGAATCTCTATTGGTTTAGAAGATATAGCTAACCTGGCACCTGTTGTGTGAAATGTAGATGGAAAGGGGGTTTCACTTATTATATTTTGCATGCTCTGTTGGCATATTTCATATTGAATTCCTGTGTACCAAAAACCACAAGTTGGCCATGTGTATGTATATTGAATGAACTTAACTGAGGCTAGAACCACAAGTCAGCCGCACCCCCCATTTACTATATAAGGAGAGCCTCTCTAGGCCATTTGTTTCCCAATCATCCCAGGACCCCAGAGGGAACTGTTCAATAAATTAAAAAGCTCCACCACTTATCAGGATACTGAAAATCCAACCCTTATATTTTATTAACTATACAACCTCATAAATTGAAATCCAAGTCAAACTCATTTGGAAGCCATAAGTGCCACATTAACCCAAAACCTAGTGGAGATACTAGAATCCAGATTGAGGGAATCAACAAAGCCACT
>LUKR01001946.1:0-10951 GCA_019395275.1 Puccinia brachypodii
GTTTGGCCCCCAGAGGCTAATTTTATAGTTATATGTGGATTGTGTTTGGAAAAAATCTTGGCCAAATTCTGAAATTTTAGTGTGCACTTACCACCAACTGCAGGAGTTTAATTTTCAGGTTTTTACCATCCCAATATATGAAATCTGTCACTTCTTGTCACAGATGAAGGACACACACTGCATGCTGTGTTCCCCTCCCCCCTGCTAGGCATCTTGATTCTTGTCCCCCACCAAATCTGATTCTCCCCACCCCCAACCATTTCCCGCTTGGCCACTGCCCTCCTCAAATCAACCCACCTCATCATTCCCAAAATTCTGCCATCCACTTCATACCTCAGTGTCCTTCATGGTGTTTTTAAAGTACAAAGCAGCCACAAAAGTGGCTGTCATCCAAATGGTCACAAACAGGCACTCTCAATAATTTATCTGCCAAGCCCTTGGGGTCTCAATATCTTGACAATTGTTTGACTGCTGCACCAGATTGTTTGAAGAAACCCAAGCAGTCATCGGCCACCCAGACAAGTATGCAGTCCAAGGGCAACAGAGCCTCCTTACCACGGAGGATACCTCGTTCATGGTAGAATTGGTTGCTCAAGCACCCAGGCTTTTTTATTTGGACGAGATACAAGAACATTTATATGACACCACAGGAACACTGGTCTGCATTGAAACAATTCACCACACTCTTTTCCAAAAAATACATGTTACTTTGAAGAAAGCAGAGACACTCAACACTTGTAAATGCCTGGTCAAGAAGTACAAGTACATTGAGGATATGTGATTTGTTTGGGCAGAGTTCCTTGTTTTTACAGGTCAGACAGCTACTAATCAGTAGCAACCTGACTAAAGCATAAAGAGTCATAAAAATAAACAACATAAAACAATAAATCAAAACCCACACAAAAAAAACTGATAAAAGATTACATACACCTCTCTTTTATATTTTAACAAAAAATAAAGAATAAAACCAAATAAAACTTTAGAAAAATATGATTTAAATTGCATCTCTGAAACTATATCATGTACTTAGTATTTATTTTTGTGGAAAAATAGTAATAACTATTTTACCTTTCAGAAAAAGTAAAATATTATTGCATATTCTTAATCTACGCATCAATTAACCTAGGGTCACCCACCAGTGCTACCCCTGACTTCCTACTCCTTCTGCTACTTTACAGTAACCTAGAGTCCTATTCTCCTCAAGTACTAGCAATCTGAGGAAGTTCACTGACAAGCATGTTAACATGCTCACACCCTTTTCTGACGTCGAAAATGAGGTGTTGTGTACGTAGCAGAAGTTAGCCCCAACTGGGCTATCACTGCTCTGAGCCCGCGCAATGTGTTAAACAACAAAAGGAGGTACTGTTGGAGGCTCCCTGGGATGTACACAAGTATGTTACATCACCAGCACACATGTAACTAAGGTTTGGCAAGAATCTAGTATATGTATAAACTAGATGTCCTCTTTCAAAACTTAAAAATACATGTGTGTATCACATGTAACAAGCCCATTGAGAATGCCTTGTGGCCCATTTTGGCTTGGCTATTCCTACTGGTGCCTCTTTGGGCCTAGCTACATGACTACACAAGCCACAGAGCTCAAAATCGATGCTTCAGGACGCATAAGAGCTCCCCTAAACCATAGTAACCATCCCAGGTAACCTTGGTACATGTGACAACAAGCTTGGCAAACCCATAACCACGCCTACAGATGCTGTTTGTCTTGCCAGAATGATGCCCAGGATTAACCAGTAAAAAACAGGCTTTGATAGCGCACACAGGGGACTAGAAAAAATATATAAGGTGCCCTGTTCCCCCCCATATTTTTATTCCCCATCTTCATTATCAATAACCAGCACTTACCAACACCAACAACCAGTCTTCAACACCAGTTATTGGCCAATTAACCTGCTATTTCCCTGAATTTCACCTTCCAAATCCTTCAATCCACCTTCAGAACTCCACCAACACCAATTCACCTTCAATCTGAGCGCCTGAAATCCAGTTTTGACCCCTTTAAGAACCCTGAACAAAAGAGTAAGCTTGTAGGTAACTTCTTTTGTTATTTCTCTGTGGTTATTGTTATCTGGGCATACTCCTTTCACAAAGGACCAGACTATCAGGTACCTCAAAATACCCCCTGTTTTTAACAGGTCCTGATCTTTAGAGGGCACAGTAAATACCCCTGTAATTCAGGCCCCTCTGTTAACAAAACATTATTGTTTTTTTATTTCTGTTTCCATTTATTTTATAAATAAATACCCCTTAATCCTGTGTTTTACACGCACACCCATCCTTGTTATTTTTTGCAGCCAGTTTAGCTAGAAAGAATCACTTCTTTGGCATCACTGAAGCTGACAGCCAGTCCCACCACTCACTCACTCACTGACTGACTCACATTCATTCTTTCTCACCACCACCTACTGTTTTGATTGCACATGAAAGTGTGGTGTGTGGTTGGGACTTACTGTAGACTTTTGCTTGCTCAGCTTGCAGGAAACCCTCATCCAATTTCATCATCTGGCAAAACACTAAACCCTTGAGCATGCTCCGAGCAATTTCTATCCGTGGCTTACTTGCGGTCACAATTTGCAGGAATACCTTCACCGCTAAGGTTCTGACCCGGTGCCTTGGATCCGGGTTTCACCCCTCCTGCAGCCAAACCCGGCGGGTATCCGGCCCTGGGATGGGTTTTGTCGGATCTTGTAGATAATTTGAAATGTGCATGAGCAGGGTGTTAGTAGGGGATGTGACTTGACTTTCCCAAGTCTTTTCAGTTTTCCATTCACCCCACTTGGGAAACAATCTCTTCTTGCAGCCTACTGCCAGCCACCAATATCATGCCAACTTGACCGCGTTCCCCCTCCGAATCCAGCGACTCAGTGATTGAAGCAAGTGGTTCAACTCGTGCCAAAAAGTCAACTAAAGAAGGTCGGTCTTCTTGGGTATGGCAGTACTTCAAGCCCCAAAAGATCAATGGTGAGATGTGGTATGTTTGCCAGGCATCAAAAGTACCTAAAGACAACACTATATGCCTTGTGATCAAGCCGGACAAACAAGGCTCTACCAAAAGCATGGTCAATCATCTATCCAACCTACACGGCATCAAAAAGAATAATGCACGTGAAGTTCCTTGAAAAGAGAAACCCTGTGTCAAAGAAGAAGCTCAATAGGGGCAGCTTATTATGTGCTATAGGTCAATTCATTTTCAAGTCCCATATCTCTTACCAAACTATTGAACATACGGAGTTAATTAATTTGTTGGAGCTTTGCAACCCTGCCACAAATTCTCTCTTACCTTTGGCGGACACCCTAGCTGGCTTTATCTTGAAGACATTCCTGAATGGTCAAGAAGCTCTTGAATCTATGTTCAAAAAAGTGACTTCCAAAATCAGCTTGACTGGCAATGGTTGGACCTCACCTGGAAGCAATTTGGTACTTGGAATTTCAGCCCACTGGATTCAAAACTACAAGCTTAAATCAGTGATCTTGGCAGTGAAAATAATCAATGGTACACACTCCTAAGCAAACTTGATGTCTCATCTTGCTGAAGTCCTTGAAATTTTTGGAATCACCCAAAAGATTTTTTGTATCATGGCTGACAACGCTTCAAATAATATAAAAATGGGGCAGGAGCTCAATTCTCTTATTGATTTTGATAATGAGAATTGCATGCTTGGATGCATGCCACATGTTATCAACTTAGCAGCTAAAGCCGGTATCAAGGCCTTCTCAGAGGCCACTCCTCAAGAAAATCCATGTTCTAGCCTTCATGAAATCCTCATTGATTCCCCTCCTCAAGTAAATATGAGCACTCATCTCTTGGATTAGCAAGTTTACCGCTTACTTGAAACAATCAACTCAAAAAGCGGCTGAATTTAAAAAACTCAGCAGTGCTTTAAACGGAAAGAAACTGGTCATGGTTGCTGATGACTCTACCCGTTGGAATTTGACATTTTTAATGCTTGAACGGGCTTAAAAAAACCAAGAGACAATCCAAATCTTTTGTCAAAGAAACTCAATCTCAGAAAAGTACAATCTTTCAGAATACAAGTGGCAAAAGGTTCAACAGCTTTGTGTCTTCCTTGAGCCTCTCTACAAAGCAACCAAGATGATGTCCTCAAGTAACTATGTTTCAATGATGCTAGCGGCCCCAGTCTACAAATGGTTGATTGAAGTAGTAGATAAGGTGAATGATTGAGCAGTTCCATCACACTATCCTGATTCCTCCACTGACATCCTCTTACAATTTCTGAACATCAGGCACAATTGAGATACAATGCACAGGAATTGATTCCAGCTTTGACCAAGGTCGTTGCCAAATTAAATCAATACTTCAAACAGGCCATTAACAAGCCTGTCTATCTCTGCTCATCTCTGCTTGATCCTTGGATAAAAACAAAATTCTTAAGTAGTAATGTCCTTGATCTCATCCACATGAACCAGGAGGAAGTCCTTCAAATGTTCAAAGATACTGCAAAGGATTTTGAGGGGTCTTGTTACAGCAATCACCAGCCCTCCAAGAAGGAAAACAACACCTGTGATGACGACTACATGTCAATCAGCTCAGCCTTGTTCAAAAAGAAAACAATCAAGGTAACTTCACTACAAGACAAAGTTTCAGTATACCTTGACTCCAAATGTGAAGAAGAGGGTTGTCAGCCGCTAAATTACTGGAAGTGCAACTCCAAATGATTTCCAACCTTGGCCGTGATGGCTCAGACCTACTTAGCTGTCTCTGCATCTAGTACTCCCTGCAAACGATCTTTCTCAATTGGCCAACACGTTCAGGATTATAGCCAAAGCCAAATGAAGTGTAAAACCCTTGAATCAATCATTTGTTTACAAAACTGGATTAATGATTCCCTGGTTGACATTCATGACACTGCCAACTTGGTGTCTACTTAGATATACATGTTGATTCTTTTTGAATCACCTCCATTATACATGTCTCTCTTTATGAATCAACCAATCACTTTTACTCTCTATTTTTGATTGAACCAATCACTTTTACATGTCTCTACAATCCTACATAAATAATTACCTGCCCCACACTCTGATTTTCTGGTCAGAGACTGAACCAAGCACCACAAAGGCCAAAAAGTAATAATAACCAAAGCCGATCTCCTCTCTTTGCTACCAGTGCAGCCACACACCATCAAACACCATCAGGGACTTGGTATCCAACCGTATACAGGGTTTGTAAATGCCAGTCCCGAACCCTGAACCCGTCCGTGGGTTGGCCGGATTCTTCCGGATTTGTGGGGTCCGGGTTGGAACCTTATTCACCACCAAGAAATATGAACATTTCTTGAAGTAAAACCTTGTGATTGCAGTAACATAATCAAGGTTGTTTCAACCAATCTGATATATTTGTTTAGCTACCTCAGATGAATAGATACCCCACCGTCAACTCAATACTTGTTTGTGATAATGCCGCAATTCACCACCACTCCCGGGTGGCCCAACTATGTGCCAAATTCATGGTCTTCCTAGTATATCTTTCACCATATACTCCAGAGCTCAACCCAATTGAGCTCTGCTTTGCGGCAATCAAGCTCCAAAGAACTCAACTCATGACCTGTACCACAAACCCAAGTTGTGGGATCTTTGTGTTGCTTTTGCTGATGTCATCACAGATGAGCTGTGCTACAGCCTCTACAAGCATTGTGGTTACGCAGTGCCTGCTGAGTAGTTTTCAATATTTTTATTTTATTAGTTGTTAAAACCTGCTGCCCAATAACTTAGCTACCCCAGATCTTATGACCAACTCAATTGAATGAATAAAAAATTAGGATATTGGAAAAAAAAACACCCAGGAATTGGCAAAAAACACCCAACAACCATTGAAGGACAATTGGCAGGTGTCATTTTTACAATTTGACACCCACATTTGGGTGCTGTCAATCATTTTTTTTTTTAATATTTACTTATTTATTTTTTGGGTGTTGGTGGTCTAATCCAACACCCAAGAAGTATGTCTTGGGGTGTTGGCTCGCCCCAAAAGCCCAAGCCACTTTTTTTTTTTTTGCCAAAATTCCTGATCTCATGCACATTTGTTGATGAGACTGAGTGGCCCAGAATGGCCCACACTGTTCTAGCTCTGGAGCATAATACAGCGGGAGCTGTGAGAAGGTATTCAGGAGTGGCAAGGCTTTATGATACAATCTGCTATTGTAATCAACCAGGGGAGGCAAAAGATGGAACTCCCAACTATGAATGGGATATTTGTACTCCCACAATAACACCAAGTTGTGTCATGAGTGCACAAAATCCTTTGCTTCATGTAATGCACAAAGACCCATGTAACTGTGAACGGCCAAAGAAATTTCAACCTAAGGTTCATTTTCCTTCCTTGCCTACCTTGCGTTGAGCAAGACAAAATACAATTGGAGAGGAAGGTCTGCCCAGTCTTAATGGGGTGCTCTTACTTTGACAAAATGAGAAATGAAGTGTGTTGGATTTCTGCCCCATGCCCCAAAGAGGGCTTATCTCTTTTCTTTTCCATTCCCTTCTATCTCATTCTCTGAGTAGTTAGGCCCCTTTTCATGTATTGTATTTCATCTTTCCCCCTCTGAAATACAATCCCCACTTAGTTCCGAACTCATGATAGCCAGACATGCTCCTTTGGAGAATTCTGTGTTGTTGATCTAAGTCCCTGAGCATCTCTGCTCCTGATTTCTCAGCTCCTACTTTTGTGCTTTTTTGGCGTAGGCCACAAATTCTTCAAAGCAGAGACAAAAAAAAGATTGACAACACCCAAACACCAGTGTCGAATTGGAAAAACAACACCCGCCAACCATCTGTTGACGTTCATAGGGTGTTGTTTGCTAGTGTTGTTTTTCCAACACCCAAAAATTAAGACATGATAATACCTGACCTGATCAACTAACTAATGAATGACTGATAAATT
The DNA here is from genome assembly GCA_019395275.1 of Puccinia brachypodii. Classification (NCBI taxonomy): domain Eukaryota; kingdom Fungi; phylum Basidiomycota; class Pucciniomycetes; order Pucciniales; family Pucciniaceae; genus Puccinia; species Puccinia brachypodii. The sequence continues at coordinate 6,914 of LUKR01001946.1, forward strand.
TTATTGTGCTGCTAAATGTGACCAATAAATGTTGTTACCAATGACTTACAATGATACCAACTGTGACCTTTGATATTGACTGACTGACTACTTACTCACCAATGAAATTTGACAAAAATAGTTGTTACTCACTTCTGAAATGATCTGGCCACTCCACTCCTGTGGCCAAGGCCACACACTCTTTTTGCCTAGATAGAAAAAAAGGACTTGACAAATAGTACTTGGGTGCTGTTGAAAATGAAAAATGAAAAAAATTAAGTTAGCACAAGCTAATAATAGAAATAGGCTTTTGAGAAAAAAAAAAAACAATTAGCAAGCAAGCAAGCTAATAAATAGAGCTGAATCAGGGATGGTCTAGTTCCTAGCAAAATAAATATAAATAACTCAATATATAAGGGTATTTATTTATAATAAAAGCCCTTAAAATACAGAGATATTTATGGAGAATTTGTGGAGGAGAATCCGAATAAGGGATGGGAAATCACTGGTATTTAACAGGGTTTAAAGTAATATTAAAGCTGAGGGAGAAATCGTTTGGGGGAGGAAAGGCCTTCTTGAATTCCTGTGAGATCCATTTTTGGCAATCTCAGGAAGCACTGCCATACTACACCCCTGCCTGATCTGAACTAAAAGAACAATCAACAACTTTCATTCTCACCTCACTCCCCAATCATTTGGGACACTCATTCCCACTCAGCCCTACACCCCTGCTTGATCCCTGACCATTCCCAGGTAAGCCAATTCCCCTTTTGGATTGTATTGAAGAGGATCAAGATGATACCAATATTCCTCCTTCCCCATCTCTCCTTTCAGAATTCAACTTATCAATTCCCAAGCTTCACCTCAGACCCGCATCTGTTAATAGATACTGCTCAGGCACTCCGGACTCCCCACAAGTCCTAGTCTTCCCTGCCTGTCCAGGAAAATCTCACAATCCTCTTGACTGTGTTGACTACATCCATTTGTGATGCCCAATGTCTAGTCATGAGGGGATTGATATGGGCACTAAAGGCAAAAATCTGTTGGGGAAAAAGGACTTGCCTGTTTCATCCCCTCTTAACAAGCAACAACAACAATATTGCAAGCATAAGGCAGAAAATCAAGTCAATAAGCATGTGAAGGCCAACATGAGGTATACCAATGAAATTCAAATCACTCCTTATGTTTGTCATAATGACCCAGAGGGTAAGATTTGTTTCTTCCACAAGAGTTTTGTTGCATAGAGGGACAACTCTTGAAAGTACACAGTTGCCATAGTCAAATTCCACCCTTTTGCAACCATGGACCCCAAAGTCAAAACTTGCTATCAACATCTTGCTCATCACTTGGTTGGTCAAGCTTGCTTTCAAAATCCCAACAAATTCAATGGATCAGAAGTCTCCAGTAAAATGTATAGTCTTGGCTGGTGCAGGGATACAAAGAAAATACTACAATCACCACCTATGGTATTGCTGAGAAAGTATCACGTGATCCACTCGGTTACAAAGATCTTCAAACCCAAGTACCATCAGTTTACTCTTTTATTGGAAAACAATTTCAGAACCTATGCCAGCCTCTCTGTGTAGAAGTCAAAGAACAATTTCTCAGCTTTAATTCTCCTGTATTGGCCCCGTACTTTGAAGAGGACCCCAGAGGCTTTAATTGCCACTTGTCTTTTACTCTAGGGAAATTTTCAAACAACTCACATACCAACCATTATTCTTTGAGTTACTTCTTTGTCACCTGGCTCCCTATCAATAAGAAAACTGGAGACTTGATAGAAGATTATTTGGAAGTCACCTGTGGGTAATTTGTATTTCCAAGAAATGTTTTTGGTATTGATTTCACTGGTTTACATGGGGTGGTTGAGTGTGCATGGAAAGCAACCTTTTATCATCATCAAACCCTCCCCTCCACATCTTCTCCCTCATATTTTTATACCTGCCTAGGTTACTCTTTCCATCTCCCCAAAAAGACCAAAAAAAGCCTTACAAAATATCAAAGATGGATTATATAAGGAGAACCCAGAATATCCAGAATGGATTCCTTCTGATATGGGAACAATCCTTGATGATTTTCTTGCTTATCCCAAACCTCCCATCCCTCCAACTAAAAAACCTGGCTCTAAATCTAACAAAAAAACCCCTAAAAACCTTTCCCTAGAACTTCCTCCTTAAAAAAATCTCTGTGAAACAAAATGTCAGAATTCTGGCCTCTTTGCTCATCTCTCTTCTCTCTTATTTTCTGTCCAAGTGGCCCATGTTGTATGTTTGTCCAAGTGGCCTTGTTTGTGTCTGTGGTTGAGTGACCTTGTTTGTGTCTGTGGCTGAGTGGCCTTCCTGTTTTTCTATCCGGCCAAGTGGCCTAGTCCTGTTTCACTCTGTCTAAGTTGTAGGCCCCCTTTGGATCTTGCAAGGGGGCTCTTTATTTGTCATCATATCAATCCTTGGCATTTGATTTGAAATAGAATGCAAAGTCAGAGCCCTTTCTTCACATGACCTCTCCGGTCAACAAGCCCCCAATAAGTGAAACAAAATCTTCTACAAGCTCCTCTTTCAAAAACCCATCTCCCTCTTTTCCCCCATCTTGAAATCTTTCACTTGAAAAATTGACACAACAGAGATAAATATTGTCTGGACTTTTTTTCTGACTCAGTTTGACTTTTACTCTTTTTCTTTCTCTCTTTCAGAAAATCAAAATCATTTCTCTACTAGTATTTGAAAAAAGTCTCTTTCACAATTATTATACCATAAGTATTTGGGTGCATATAGATGAGAAGTTAAAGACAAATGGCACATCATGGATTTTTAAGAAGCAGGGACTAATTCAAGAGTTTCAAAAACTCTTCCATCTCTTCAAAACTGAATCCCAAATCTACCAGTTTTGAAAGTAAATCCAACTTTTTTGCCTTGTTTTCATGGGAAGTCTATTGTTCCATCTTCTCTATTTCAAATCAACAATCTTTTTCTTTCTCATTGGCCTCCCACTTCAACTTACTCTCCTCTGACTTGATATCTTGATTCCACTTCAGCTCCCCCAGCTTGATTCCGTAATCCCATCTCTTACCCTCCATATCTTTAGGATGAATAAAATTCTTTTCCTCCAAATCAATACCTTTATTCTCTTTTTCAATTAAACAATTGTACTTCATCTTCTCACAAACATGAACATTTCCTGCATGATGCACCTTCCCTGTGATAAATAGATGATCAGATAATAGTGTCATTCAAAACAAAAGCATTCAAGCATAGTTACATACCATCTAATTTCTTTTGTGCGTACTGCTCAAACGCCAAGAAAATACTGGCCACACTACTTGGACCAGAGTGGCTCTTTGGGTTGATATTTTTTAGAGTTCAAGGCTATTCTTTTGCCTTTGATGGAGCTGTGGGTTGGTGGAGGAATGTCTTCATCATTGTTATCAGTATCTTTATCCAGGGCTTGTCCCGCAGCAGTTAAAGAGGTTTGGTGTTTGGTCCTCCTCTGTGTGGCTTTCTTCTTTCATGGGGAGTTTATCTTTTCCAATTGATCTTCATTGTTAGGATCATCCAAAGCCAGCTTGGCAGGGTGCAATTTTGGTTGAATTTTGTGTCTTCTCTTGGAGTCACTTTTATTTGTTGGTGAATCCCCTGGGTCCTCCAGATTAAGATCCTTTGAAGCTGACTGGACTACTTTATTCTTTTGCTTTGAATTTAAGGTTGGACCAACAAACTCATTGCCAGAAGACAGAAAATCTGAACATTGTTCTTCATCCAGAAATCTGCTGTTGTCATGGTCATAAATGCCAATATTACTTAGTTTTGACCGTGATATATTGAGAACAGAAAATCAAACTTACATCTAATTTGTCCCAATATTGGTGTATTTGTTCCTCTTCAGGTAGATCAAAATTCCCATGGGGAGTCTAAGTGATCATATGGAGAGGTGGACATCAAGTGGTTTTGTAAGATCAAGTGAGTGACAATGTGAGCCTGGGTCTCTTTAGTGACAGCAGGACACAAGAATGGGGGGCACAGAGTTATATTTCAAGAATAGAAATAGAAAAATAGAACAGAAGTA
>LUKR01001949.1:0-10944 GCA_019395275.1 Puccinia brachypodii
TTCAGGGGAGAATTGCAAATGTTTGAAGTGTTAGAAGCACCTGGTATTTTTTTATCATGATTTCATTTATAATCATTGTTCAAGATTCTCATCTTTGAATTCTGCATGTGCCCCCCTGCCACAAGGGGATATTGATGCTTTTGAAAAAAACAAATAGTTTTTTATTTAGAGGATTGGAAAAAAAACACCTGCCAATTGGCAAGCAACACCCAAAAACCATCAACAGATGGTTGGCAGGTGTTATTTTTCTAATTCCCCGCCACGATTTGGGTGTTGGCCAGATAATTTACACCCCAAAAAAAAATAGTTTTATTATATTTTTGGGGTGTTGTTTGGCCAATCCCAAATTTGGGTGTTGTGCTTAACGTCTGTGAGATGCTCAAAACCTTCTAGTATCAACAAGCCAAAGTTTTTTGGAGGAGTTTTGCAATTGTCAGGTAAATATACCAGGGGCAATTGATAATGTTTGTCGGCCTTTGCAGCAATTTTTTGTTGGAATTTGGCTACTAAAATTCCCTAACTTTGTCCGTCTTCAATCATATGAGCTGGCCTTGATCCCAAAACAATGGCAGCGGAGCATCCGGTCAATCCAGGCTTTAGAAAGCTCATTGCAGTGGATGTTGAGCGGTAAGAACGCTCTTGTCAACCTTTGTTGTTACCACCATGTAGCTCAAATTTGCTCATTCCAATCATTCCTTTCCATAACAAGAATACCTGGACAAAATTCTACTCCTTTGGTGAGCCGTCAAATCGGCAAACAGCTTAAAATGAACTTCATGATCCTATTGGCAATAAGTGTTTTTTAGGGGACAAGGGGGATTACCAATTTTCAAGAGTCAGGTGATGTGTTCTTAGACATAGATTACTCGTTGACAAAGGTAGATGATTGGGACATACGTATTGGAAATTGAGATCACCATTGAAACAGTCTTTTGGTAGCTGTTTGGCGGATACGTGATCCATGACCACAGGATCAAATCTAGAATGATTTATTTATCAATCAAAGAAAAGTTTGTAAACAAAATGAAAATTATCAAATTATTTTGCTTGTCAGACTTATGATGATCAATTTGATTGGATAAAATTGCAGGGGGAAACCTCTTGTGAAAACTTACAGAGCCTTATCTGCAGTTTTTGGGTCCATGAACGGCTTCAAGAGCTTAAGAAATCCCCAGAATACCCACGGCACATTGATGCAGATTGCTTGTGCTAGCCCTGTCAGATGGAATGAGAGAAATAAGACGTCCCCCAATAAGAAAAACTGGATAATTTGTTTGGAAGCAAACAGAGTTATCTCTGGTCTAACAACACCCAAAAACAAAAAATGAATTTGAGTGTTTTGGGCAGTTGAACAACACCCAAATTTGGGATTAGCCAAACAACACCCAAAAAATATAATAAAACTATTACATTTTTTTTGGGTGTAAATTATCTGGCTGACACTCAAACCACGGGGGGGGGGGGGATTAGAAAAACAACACCCGCCAACCATCCGTTGACGGTTGTTGGGTGTTGCTTGCCAATCAGCAGGTGTTGTTTTTCCAATCCTCTTTATTTATTTATTTTTAATACATTTTCTAACTTTGTTTTTTGTTTTCATTTCTTGATAATAATTCTTTGGAACCTACTTTGTACCATTTGAACAAGTCTCTTGACTTTTGGGGTGTGGGCTGAGGTGATGGACTCCAAAATAACATGCCAATTTTACCTGTCTAGCCACTGTACATTTGTGGCAAAGTGTGGAGACTGATAGATATGTATCCCAAACCTCAAAAATCCTGGATTTACATGACTTGGCCTATTTTGGGCTTTCTGTGATTGATGATTAATTTTCACAAGAAAAATATCAGGTTACAAATTCAAGTGTATTAATCACAAGTACTGGTCCACATTCTTCATAAACCACCTTATTATTTACAAAACAAGACAACCAGCCGGTGTTCTCTCAAGTCAAAAAAGACCTTGATTCTAATCAGTTTCTACATGATGTGATGATTGATTGACTGGTCTACACCCACTTGAATCTGATTCTTCCTTCCTTGGTTCATGTGAAATATGTAACCTGCTTATTATTGAATGATCATCTATTCTATCAAAGCCTTGGAGGTTCATAGCTTAGAAGTAGAGGGGGACCTGAAGAGCTTTTTTTTGTCAGAAACTTATTGATGCTTCCACATACAACCACTCATCTAGCTAATTCGTCCCCATATACCAATTTAGAAACTGGAAAGTGAGATGGGTTTTATATGGCCCAACTGTCTCAACTTCTAGCCCATTGGAAACCAAGGTCTGTCACCCTGCTACTGTCTCCCATGCAATGTGTGGCTGGGATTCATTTCAAAAGATTTCTGGGGCTGCATTGGATAACCTAGACAAAGTGAATGTTGTTTGGAGTTGCATCAACATTCAAACCAGTAGTCAACTTAACTGAATCCTGCTTGTGGTGGGCAGGCAGCCTGTCACAAATCAAACCTCCAAAGGAGCTACTTGTGAGACAGAGACTTGGCCTTAGTGTGACATCCTCCATATCAGGGACATCACAAGAAACAACCATACATAGATTACATAATCAATTCCAATTTCATCAGTACTTAATGCTCCTTTCCCCGCTCCCTCCTAGCTCAGTAGAGAACTGACCTTATTTATCTACTGAGCTAGGTAAGCACTACTCACATTTTCATTATTTATCCTTCTTCATTTATTATACTTGAATTAGAGAGAACTGACCTTATTTATCTACTGAGCTAGTAATACTACCTACATTGGTTCCAGAACTCTCTCCAGGACTTCGAAGTCTCTGTCTGTGCCATCTTCTGAAGCTTCAGTGAAGGTCCAACTCTGGGACCTTACACCTAGCGTGGTCATCATTCGGTTTCATCTCAAATTGCTGCCACATGCGATAGTAGCTCATGGACACTTTTTGACTTTTAGTCGATAGCCAAAAGGGGGGCAAATGAACAGCCTAAGTACACGACTTTGTCGTTGTGGTTTGGGAGCGCCCAATGGAGGGGCAGATGCTACTGATCCCCCCTTGGGCAATGTTTTGCAAGAGCTAAATCCGGATATCGAAGGCCGGTGGGGCGGGATCTAAGATATTGTTATTATGAGTGTTTTCTGTGAAGGTGAGAACGGCGGCGAAGCCGCTGTTAAACCCCCACATTGAGTGAATGAAGATACTACATTAGATATATAAAAAAGGACAGGAGACGGCCATGATGTTCGAATGAATTTTCTACTAGCGGTCGGTATCTTCTCTGTTCTGAGCGGAAATAACAGCCTTGGAAATTTTTCGAATATCGGGCATCTTTTGAGGATGGTCACGAAGATAGAAGAGTTTAGCTCTCCTAGGTTTCCTGATGACGGGTTTACCGTTGATCGCACCGGTAAGATCGCCAGCACGTTTAATGACGGTAATATTTTTGATGACCGGACTAAAGACGTTGAACTTCATCTCGACTCCAACTCTTTCTAAGATCGTCCTCAATCGAAAGCTGGTCTCAGTACCTCGTCTCCTAACGGCCATCAATATCCCAGTGAAAACGTTCGAGGTCGTTCGTCCTGCGTTCGTGTACGATTCTACTTTGATCACCGATAACGGTCGGATCGAATCCGGGTGGTTCTTCCGAAATAAGTTGTGAAACTCTTGATTTACACATCCCGATATCAGCTTCTTTTCCACATTTCCCATTAAGCCAAGTTTTTGGTCGTATGGGATCGGTTTTGGTGATGAGATGACCGCTTCTGAGAATGGATAAGATCTGGCCGTTGAGGCTATTTCCCGTTGATGGTTCAGTATTTGACTACATCGGATTCTCCAACAGAACCAACTAGACATCGGTCACACTCACATGAACTTGGACCCGGTTCGGAGGAGGTATCGACTTCAGATATGGTGGTGGTAACATGCCGAGCCAGTGCTATTCGACGCGATGAGGATGGATAGTGAGTCGTCTGGTTCAGGGTACCTCCCTCCAGCCTGAGCCTGACGGTGGTAGTAAGCTGGGGAAGGCGTTGCCCGATAAATCGATTTGCAAACATCGAGAACCAGTCGATCGGAATTTTGGGAAAGCGCAACGGCAGAGGCCGGGCTTGGAGGGCAGCCGACTGGGAAAACAATTTGCATATTCACTCTGCAATTTCGAGATAAACCAGCTATCACTGGATAGTGAAGGAGGCATCACAATGGGGGATAGAAGGGGAATGGGACGGAGAGAGCATAGTTTTTTTCTTTTGCAGAGAAAAGTAAAACTGTGATTTTAGTTTTTTTCTTTTGCAGAGAAAAGTAAAACTGTGATTTTAAATCAAGACGAAACCTCACATCTGGCAAGCTCATGTGAAATTTTACCTTCAATCAATTTGGAAAAGACATTGAACATGCGCTATTCCTTGATACAACATTGGATTTTCAAAAGAATATTGGAGAAATAAAATGAATGAAATAGTTTTCAGTGATCAGTCACTGCCAGCATACAGCATCTGCAAATCAAAGCTTTCCCTATTGATGTTAACTCACTCTGGCAACAATGGGTCTATGCTTTACTTTATGATAACCAGCCCTTTTCAGTATAGTAATTTTTCCTCACGTTTTCAGCTACTATGCTGATACTATAACCAGTAGTTTTCTCCCCAAGCTTGGTATAGAAATGAACCACTTTTTTGGGCACCAAAATAGAGATATTGATTCAGGCCTTAGCTTACTCAACTTTGAAGTATATTTAGGAACTCCAGGGAGCTCTATTGTGTTCAAGAGACTCTCCCCAGTGTCTTCTGATGTTTGAAGCATCAGCCAGGGCAGCATATAGTATAGTCAATCCTCCAAAACAAATTCCAGTATCTCTCAGTTATAGTAAAGGGCCCTGAGCATTAGACTATAACCACACCTGTTATATTAAAGTTGAAAAAATATATACTATAACAATACTATACCAATAACCATAAAGTATAGACCCATTGTTGACTTTGGCACTGAAAATCAGGTGTTCTTTCTTGTTGACCAAGGGGTTTGACTTTTTTTTCATTCTCATCTCTTTATATGGATGTGATGTGGAATCTGTACTTCAACCACTAGTTATTATTGTCTGGTTGGCTGTTTTCTTCTAGATTAAGACTGGTGTGAGGTTTCTTCTGGTATACAATTGTTGTTTTCTTGATCAACCCATATAATTTCATGTTCAGAAACAGTTTTTATTTTCACAATTTCCTGGAGTTTTTTTTTCCTTTTTTTTTGTCACTAGAAGCACTCCACCAGTTACGTTTGAAGAAAAGTTGTGCTACAACCAATTCAAATAATACTACATGAGATCCACCTCTTGCCTTTTCTGAACAGAGAGTCAACTGGGCATTGAAATTCCGATGTGGCTGGAGAAACAGGTCCCCGAATCCCCCGAGCCTCGGCCCGCCCCGGTGCACCCCCCTCCCTGCTGCAGCTCAGCCCCGAATTTAAAACCAGCAACTTCCCTCAAACATCAGGACGACCACACACGAGCCTCACGTAGCCCAACCTGAACCAAAGTAGCCAAGTAAAATCGAATAGCCACGATGGGTGATATCCAACGAAGACCTCCGATCTTCATGGGCTCCCTGTTCCTCGGTAATCCCGCCGGTCAAGTCAAAGAATACGACTACCGACCGGCTCTTGGATCGGCCACACAACTTGGACTTTACACTGGCGTACGCTTTGGAACTTATTTATACATTCAGTTCGAATTTAAATCCCATGGTGAGAACGATCAGAATGATGTCATCATCACTGACCAGCCGTTCCTGATTTACTCGACCATCAGCTTGCCGGAACGATCGCCGGTGCAATCAACCATGGTGTGATCTGTCCCTCTGAAGCCAATCGAGGTTACATTACTAACGTCACGAAGTTCGGTGCTATGGCTGGTGTGTTTGAGACAACTTCTTGATTCATGTCGTCTTTGCCTCCAGTCCCCTTGCCGGTGAAATGTTTCTAGATGTTAATCGTGTTTTTTTTTTTTTTTTTTCGGAAACTTATGATTATCTTGTGAAGCTGCCATTGGGTTCACCTTTGGAGGGATTAGTCAAGCCGCAGCAAGGTGAGCAAATTAATTGGCTTTTCTTTAATGATATCTGATCTGTGCCGATCAACAATACTCAAGATTCCAACCCTACATTCTCTGATAGATGTTAATCGTGTTTTTTTTTTTTTTTTCACGGAAACTTATGATTATCTTGTGAAGCTGCCATTGGGTTCACCTTTGGAGGGATTAGTCAAGCCGCAGCAAGGTGAGCAAATTAATTGGCTTTTCTTTAATGATATCTGATCTGTGCCGATCAACAATACTCAAGATTCCAACCCTACATTCTCTGAACCAGTATCCGTGAAAAAAGTGATCCTTGGAATGCCACTGCGGGCGGATGCGCATCCGGTTTCCTACTTGGCATCCGAGCCGGCCATTTATCTACGGTTAGTATGGAAATCAGTTTTTAACAGGATATCGTGTAGACGAGAGTTCTGGGCCAGCTGATACAGAAAACTTCCTCTGACCCCATCCCATTTCAACATCCTATTCTCAGGCTCTAGGACAATGTGCTATTTGGGGAGCAGTGGCTGGTGGAGTTAACTATGCTGGCGACACTTTGATGCCTGCTCATCATGGAAAATCTAGGGAACAGCAACAACAAGAACGAGTGAAACTATTAGGTAGTCGAAAAGATCCTCTCCTACTGGATCGGTCATGAGACACACACAACTCGCTCGGGGGGTATCTTCCTTCTTGTTTTCTCCTACACTTTGTCTGACCTGTGTTACATGTATGCAAAATACCGGGCCGTGCTCTACTTTAACTATTGAATTACCATCCGTGCCCCATCCCAATCCGAGTATGTTGGGCTCCAGACTCAAAAAAGCAAATCAGGCGACCGACAACCAAAGTTAGTGCGGGTTGTGGATCAACCACAGGTATCACACTCGCCGCATGTGAAGGATGATTGATCACTCTAGCAACATACCAACATTCCGACTTGTCTTCTCGGTTTTGATGGCCCCGGTGGGGTACTGCACCGAGGGTAGTACAATCCTCGAGATGATTGCATAGACCTTTGAGAGGTGTGATTCACCCCGAGGGACTAAAATGCATCGGTTTGTTGTCTTTGAGGAACCAAGCTCACTGCAATTTGGAATATTTTTGTTTCAACCTACCCAAATTGAGTTCACTAATTTTAGCTCAAGTATACGCCCGTCACCTGTCTTTCATGCAGTTGATCTCAATAGATGTCTCTTTTGTGCGACATACATGGATGGAAAAGGTGGCAGAAATCACAAACATCATATTGGCAACAGCATATTTCCAACTTTTTGGCCACTGCAGCAAAGGATTTGTAAACTTGGCCACTTGTTTACGGCAAGAAAAAAAACAGGGGGAATCTTGCAACAAGCAGGTCATAATGGTCTCAAAGGCGGAGACAGCAAACCACGTGTCATGATGCTCCATCTTTTACCACCTGCCTTTTGCGCCAGCTCCATGTAGCGGCGGCGCGTGGCGATTGTACGTGTCAGGCGAAACCACTCTGAAGCGTGTTGTATGATCTGCGAGTCAAACTTAAGGGACACGTCAAGTGCTTGATCTTTGGGGTCACAAACTAGTCTCTATGCACGAATCCAGGCCAAGACCCGAAAACAACTTGGGTGTTGTATGAAAGCTGAGGAAATCTGAAAACGAGGTAGTCAACCTCATATGTGACATTGCAAGGAGAAAGTCAGTGTATGTAATAGCTCGCATTGGCAAAGATGGAGAAATAGATTGTAACTTCGCGTCCAGGAGTTTTGCTGAGATTAAGCTGGATTGTTTATTTGGTTATAGTCCGAATGCTGTGGATTAGAGCAAACAAAAAAAGGGGGTCAGTCACTAACATAACAATATCCCTCATTGCTTTTGTGCTGAGGGTGTAGCACCGACCCTCGAGCAAAGCGAGAAGAACATATGGCCAAAGTGGGGTGCACTCATGCATCACGAGGAGATTTGGAAGTTTTGGTGTAGCCAAACTTCCATGCAACCTAGAATGTTGTTGCCATGGAACAAACAGTCCCCATTTTTTATCAGCACATCTTGTGCATATTCTTCATAAATTGGTTTAGTACATCCCAGCTTAACTGGAATGATCTCAGCCCAGTCAATTATGCTGGCAGTGTAGGAATGAAATGTTGTGTTTGGTTGTTGATATACTGGACACAGGGAGTGTTTGGAATGTGGGGAATCCTGCGTTTGTTGAGTGGGTGAAAGTCTTTAGGTGTTCATTATAAAAAATCCAACCTTTCTCGGATGGGGGGTAACCTACCAGGAAGCATTTGTTGGCATGGTTGTCAAACTTTCCCTTTCTTTTGTTGTTGTGTCAAAAAACAAGTGCTTGTGCACCAAAGGGGTAGATGTATTCCGGATCCAGGACCTGGCCAAATAGCAGTTTGATGGGTGTTTTCAGAAAAATGTGACCATGTGGTACCCTGTTGTTGATGTACACAGCAACTTGTTGAGTGTAGCTCCAAAATAACTGGGGCAGTGACCAGTTCTGAATCATTACCCAGGCCATATCATTTATTGTTTGATTCACCTGTTCTGCCTTGCCATTCTCTCCTGGGTGGTAGGGGGAGGAATGTGCCATGGTGATACCTTGGTCTTGGAGTAGGTCCTGGAGCCTTTTAGATGTGAATTCACCACTGTTATCACATCTCAAAAAAAGGTGATACTGTCCCAAACTTGTCTTGATCATCTCAAACCATGGGATGAGTTTACCAGTGTGGAACTACTCTTTTCAGAGTCAGAGCTTGAGAGGGATGAGTGCTTGAAGGGCTGCCTCTCTTGTAAGCTGGGGAGAGCAAAAGCACAAGATAAGAGAATATTCTTGCTTATATTTATGGTGACACTAATGAGGCTCTTTCTTTTTCAGTCTTAAGCTATGAAATAGTACGTAATAGTCTTCAATAATCAGTCAAATAACAAGGCCAATCACTCCAAGGAGGGCAAACAATCTAATAACAGTCTACTCTAAATAAGATACCCCAATTATACTCCAAATGTTGATGGACAGGTATCTTGGAATGGTAAATGATCAATTCTCTAATTTCAATACTATGAGGGATGGATAGATGATGATTAAGATACAATGAGAGGAGAGCATCTATTTATGATAAAATGATTCTAATATGAAATGAGAAACTGATGATTTGGCTTGTGCCTGGTGTGAACTAAAAAAGAAGAAGGAAATAAACTGTGTAGTGTGAAATACTTTAATTCTAATATGTAATGATCTTCCAAAACAACTGATGTGCTTGTGTATTTATCTGGAGAGTATGATAAGAATCTAGAACTGAAAGAAAGTGAAAAGAAATCTTGAGAGTTATTGAGATTCTAATATGAGATTGAAAAATATGGAAGAATATGATTTGAAGTGAGAATGATGAAGAAATGATAAGATAAGAAACTGGTTATGAAAATTAAAGAGAATCAATGAAAAATAAAACAAAATATGAGAATGAGAAGAATGAAATGTGAAATTAATGAAAAAGAGAAATGATGTGGAGGAGTCAAGTGTAAAAGTGGCTTACAAAATGAAAAAGTACACAAGAGTGAAAGAGATGAATGTGAGAGTGATTTCTGAAAATAAAAGAATATAAAAATGAAAGAAAGAAACTTTGATGTGAAAGAGAGATGTGTGAATGAAATGAATATGTGCAAAAGAAAAGGGATACAAAAATGAAAGGAGTAAACATGGGATGAGTGAGAAGAGAAATGAAGTGGAGTGGGAGAAAGGATGTGAAAAGAGAAAGGATGTAAATAAGAAAGAGAGAAAGAAATGATGAATAAGAATATCATAAATGTATGGATAAGTGTATTCAGTAAAACTTCTTCTCTGATAATTATTTATGTCTGTGATTATCTGAAAAATGTTTAAAGTATTAACTAAAAATGTGAGTAAAGACTAAATACTTGAGAGAAAACTGTATAAAAGATGAATAAGAAACCTTGAGACTTTGGATATTTTTCTGAATAGAGAAAGTTACTGAGCTGAATTCTATAATTTAGAGAGTTCTAAAACCAGGAAGCTTTGTGTTTCTTCTGAGTTATTTAGCTATTATATATATGTAGTGGTTTTGATTGGCTTACCACACCGGTTACATCCAATTTTGCTTTGATCAGCAAGATTAAGGTGTACATTGATGTGTGGTCCTGTAGTGTGATGGTGAACTGAAAACCATGGATTTCCTTGTCAAAAGGCCCCATGACATACAAAACAACTAGATCAAGTATTCTGTTTTTTGGGACTGTTGACAGGGGAAGAAAATGTTGGCCAGTGATCTTTCCCTTAACAAACTTCTCACAGAAAAATGGTTGCCATGCTTTGGAAATATCTGCACTGACAAACCTTTCCAGAAACATTTGTGTGGCTTTATTGTTCACATGTCTCAGGTGTTTGTGCCACTTACACTACCTAACTTAACTAAGTTCTTCCTCAGTGGAGGGGGGACGCCGTCCTGCAGGGAAACTCCAAAGGAGGGACTTGTGCGCTATGTTTGGTCTGACGCCTGTGAGCCTTATGAAAAAAACTTTTTTTCAAAGCTCTCTGGAGCCGCCCCAATCCATTGGGAGACTATGAATTCACCCAAAAAAATGAGGGGTGCATGTAGCAGAATAACATTGTGCCCCTTGACTTCTTTGGAGGGGCCCAGGTTCCTTCCCACAGGCAGTTCCCTGAGAATCACCAATAATGGTGATTCTCAGCAAATGACTGTATGGAGTGCCAAATCTGACACTCAACAACGGCTGAATGAGATCTGACTTGTACTGTTCAACTGCTGTTCAATACATGTTGGAGGTGCCAAAGGACCAAACCCATAGGTCATCTTCCCAGCTGGCCAAAAGCTTCAACCCCCATGGCTGGGCAATTTTCTAGGCCAGCGCGGTTCTGAACAGTTTGGAACTACTC
>LUKR01001950.1:0-10940 GCA_019395275.1 Puccinia brachypodii
ATTAGTATTTTTAAAGTTTCTTTTTATTCTTGTGTTTTATGGCAGGTTGTCTCTGCTATTGTAGCAAGCTGACATGGTTACTATCACCTCCATTTTTTTTGTAAAAAATACTAATCAGCTCCTGTTGCCCCTCCTCCAATGCGGCCAGAAGATTGCTGCTGTGTTTTTTCTTTTTTGCTGCCTTATGTCCTTCAAGTCTTGATGATCCAAGAGCTTTGCTACCATCTTCATTATTGTCAATGGTTACCAGCTTGGTTGAGTTGGCTTTGGAGGGAGGCTGAGTACTAGGGACATTTTTCTTAGCACATGACTCAAGCTCATTCCTCATCTCTTGCCACTTTGACAGGTGGTGAAGGATGGCCCAGCAGTGCTCAAGGGTGAAAAGAATTACTAGATCACCCTTGAATAGCTCTTTTGCTTCAAAAGCCTGGAAACATGAAGTGAATGTTCATTCAAGAAGCACTCACTATGTTATCATGGGTTTTCCCAATTTCAAGTTGTTGTTCAGCTTGAAAATAATTACTGGTATTTGTTGACTTGGTCAAGAATGATTCCCCAACAACGTTTAACAGCCCTTTGTGAACAAGTTGGGAATGGCTTGAAGTTCTGGTCATTCTTGTGTTTGTTAGTGCAGTCCTCCATGAGTCCAAGGAAATACTTGTGGATTCTCTCCCAGAAAATGCTTGATTTTTGACCAGTCCTGGTATCAGCATCCTTGCTGGTCATGGAGCCAACTGATACAGAGGTTTTTATCCTCTTCATTTTGCCAGTTTGGGTTCTTTGTTTTTTTTTTTTCTTTGGTTCCCTCAGGTTGATCTTTTTGTTGATTGTTCTTCTCAGTGGCCCCTTTTTCTACTGCCTTCAGGGTTGTGTTGTTGTTGTCCACAGTGCTGGTTTCTTTTTCAGTATCTGTATCTGTATCTTTATCTTCTTCTCCTTTTTTCTTTTTCTTTCCAAGGGCATCATCAACTGCCGCAGATCCAGCTTGTTTTGACTTTGATTTGTGAGGTTTAGCTTTTTTTGCTTGAAGGAAGGTGTTCCTCGTGGCAAAGGTAGGCCGACCAATTCCAGATCAAAGTCGGCAATTTTTGGGATGATCATGATTGGAGATTGGGATAGTGGTTTGGTGGTTTGGCAATGTGGACTGGACAAATGAACCGTATGGATATTGCTTGGATTGTTGCTGTAGCAGCCGGCTTCAAAACCTGCTACAATGTGCTTGGTTTAGCCAGCCGGGATGAGAGATGGGATGCACTGGGGGTTATGTAGGGGGTCTACTGGACCCCAAAACCCCACGAGACCTGCTAAACCGGGGTAAAACTTGCGCGGTCGCGACTCTACTGGAGATGCTCTAAGGAATATTGTAGCATTTGTAACTCAATAGGCAGCTGGCTGTTTGCTGTATTTTTCAGTAATGGACACATCTGACCATCCCTCATGAGACCTATAAAAATCTTAGCAGCGACATGCTCAAGCGGAAAACGCGCCTTGTGTCCATCAAGATCAAAGGTGCATCCCCACCGCAGGTCCACCCGCAGATATCTCAAATGGCACCTTCCACAGCGGCCGAACTTCAGGGGCTCTAATCATTCCGAATTTTATGCCGATGACATGCAGCTCACACCTCTTCAGTCACCCTGCGGTGTTGGCTAGGCTGCAGTAGATTGATCACCACACTCGACAACCAGCGATGGGTGGCAGCTGAAATATACCGGGTAAGCCAAGCTGTTTACTAGGACCTACTGATAAGTATGATTGTTAACTTCGACATTAGCTAGGCCCGCGGACATCAAACAGCAAGCAGTGTGCACCAGGGGATAACTAAGCGACTGAAGGTGCGATGGGTCAAGTCCGACATGATTGCGTGTAGATGTTCCCGATGTTACAGTCTCTTAAGTATCCACCGGCTAGACCCTACCGGCGGGGATGTGATGCTCACTTGGAACTTTCAGTTGCGCAAGGCAATATTTGTCGGCTGCCACCTTGCCCTGCAACCTTCGGACTATATTTGGTTGAACCTCTTGGAATAATCACCAAATTATCGGTCAGGAGCGTCGAGGTGGCTGTGGTACAAATTTACATGTTGATCATCTTGTCCGAGTGGGCTCGAAATAAACATGATGCCTAGGATCGGTTGCTCTGCGGGAGGATGTTGCAGTCACTGAATTGAAAGGACGCTCGCCGGGTTCATCACCGCCAGCCATCCAACCTTCCCGTGCTAGTTGTTCTTGAGCGCATCAAACATCCTGCCAGCTCAGTGGCTCTTCTGAGCGTGCATCGAGACGGGAGAGAGGGGCAGGATGGACTACAAGAACTGTCAATTGAGGATAAAACAACTTACACACTTGCACTCGGTCAGTCAGGAGAATAATCTTAGCCACCCTTACTCTTGATCTATTCTCAAGCTCGCCGACATCACCACTGCTCCCAAAAACACAACTCATCCGCCTAGTTTGCTAGCAACCAAGTCATCCAAATAACCCAAAGATTGTTCGCTTTTCTCCAGTATTTGGCAATCTGCGACAACCCCTCTTGCCCGGCGACCAACCAGGAAAAGCTTTCGAAGTCGCGGAAGTACTCAAAGAGCAAGATGAAAATGACAGGCGTCCAAGGTCTCATCGAGAAGTTCGTGGCCAAACCTTCGGCAAATGTGGACCGGACAAAGGGCTCGAAGTTCGGAAAACACAGAAGTGGGATCAAAAGCCAGCATCCAGCTTTCGGTGACTTTTTCGTTCATGAAGATCGATTTAGTGCTTTCGGAATCAGGGCAGATAGGCCATCCAAGTACACCAGTTACACCGTCTCGGAAGGTTTCCAACGCGAGACCGAAAAGATTTATATCGCCAAGTTGCTCAAGTCTGCTCAATGGAAATTGGACATCAGGTTAGTTTACTCAAGTCAATCTAGGCGCTCACTAGTATTGGGCTTCCTCATGAATGCACTGATTCTTACAGTCTTCATCTCCCAGGCTCATTCCGACGATGGGCTTGTTCTACTTTCTGAGTGAAATGGGGCGCCTGAGTATTAGTGAGCGAAGAATCCTTACCTTATTACCACCTGAGCCGCGATCACCCAGCGCTCTGTCCCAAAACTTGATCGAAAGAATCCTGACTGATTGCAAAATTCACCATCCTACAGACAACATACGCTCCATAGGCAAGTCCAACCTACTAACTATTCACACAAAACACGCCTGCTTGACGGGCACAGCCAATCATCAATCATACTCACTTGGATCCCATATAAAATGTGATAATTTAACAGGCCTTCAATCGGATTTACGAACGGACGATTCTCAATATACCCTGGCGATATTAGCTACCTTAATGTAAGTCACTGATCATGCTTACGACAAGACTGCACCCAAATGTTGCCCGATAGACTAATTATTTCTAAATCCCGACTGGCCTATCCATGTAGTCCTTTAATTGTAAGGGGCCTTCATTCACACTTCGAGACCTACGTTATTACACGAAAAAATGTCTGACCAGTCAAAAAAAAAAAACTACTCATGTACAGCTCGTCGAAATCCCATCGAATTTCATCGTGAGTCCCTTCCTCCAAGAAACAACTTGTAAAATGCTTGTGTTTCTGGAAAAGTCACGCATTCTAACGAGTAATTTGGTTGATACGTCTTCCAGATGCGTCGAATAGGCGCCAAGTTTTTTTTTCCGGTAATCCTTACCGTTTCGGGACTAATTCTTTTCTTCCATGGCTTCTTGAAAAAGTTAGTAGCAGTTTCGAAACACACATTATGATCCGTTTGCTGATCTTTATTTTCGCTTCTTCTAAATTACCCCAACTAGCTACACCGGGCTTGTGGCGGCTAGGTAAGCATTAATTCACCGAGACTTTCAAATCAGTATGGAATACTGAGGAAAAGCCACACTACCCTCACATTGCAGATTTTTTGTGGGCTTAGTCAATGGTAACTAGCCAATCTCAGTGTTGGATTCTATATCCATTCAGAATTTCATCTCTAATGGATCCCTTGACCGATTACAGGCGGACTATTTCCAGGTTTCTTGCTCTACCTTTCATCATTCTATTCACGGTGAGCTTTGGTCCAAGCCTTTACTACCGAAGAAGTCTCCATCGATTTCTGGAATTCTTACCTTATAATTTCATTACAGAGCGGAGCTTCAGTGGAGAATGGCTCTCTTTTATTGTACTGGGTGTTTAGCCGGCGCTCTATCGGGCTCATTATCTTACACCCTCACTCGTCTCGATGGTGCTCTAGGACTGGCAGGGTGGGCTTGGGTATTCATAGTTGAGCCTTTTTTCTCTTTATTGGTCTCGGTTTGTTCACAATTCTTCGCAAAGTCATTATCTGAACTGACGCATGGCAAACCTTTTTTAAAAAAATAAAAGATTGAGGGTATCTTGACTATTTTGGGCGGGTGTATTGGGTTTCGTCTATTCCCTTCATCGCTTGATGATTCTGAATTTTTAACGGCAGACGAGCGAAAGTAAGCCGTCCTCTCCAGAATATCTTACTTTTGAATTTTCTGGAATATTGACGATGGAGTTCTATTTGACTATGCACTGCACAGGGCTGTCTCCGAGAGATTACACAGAGATCGTAGTCCGGTCGCAGTCGGGGGTTTGCTGGACCAGAAGCCATTCAGGTCTTCAGGTTTCCAAATCTTGCAAGCTGTCCGGAGTCCACACGTAGCGCTATGCTGTCTGGCGTTCTTCTTCGCTGGAACTAACATCAATAGTCTCACGTATTTCCAACCAAGTAGTGAGTGACTTTTTCAACTAATAAGCCCGAGCCAATGCGTCTGACTCTGATGACCCCTCTTATAAACTGTTTCTGACGATTCTCATCCTTTTTTTAAAAAGTCCTGAACTCTGTAGGTTTAGATCTTTGCCATAGACTCCGGCCTTCTTACGAGTGATAATATTGATGATTCTTTGACTCATAGCTTGGACATGAGCCATTTGTCTCCCAGATGTTTTCGAGTCAGTCGTGCGTTTCGAGTTGATATACCCTTGACATGATCCGGTGCTGACGACGAGTGCCTTTGCCACCACCCTCAAAAAAGTTCCTCCCTATGCGGTAGCCCTCGTAACGGTCTTGCTTTCGTCCTATCTATCGGATAGATACCAAGCCCGGGCGATGGTTGCTGTAGTCTCAGCTGGGGTGTCGGCAGTTGGGTATTCGATCTTTTACATCTCGGATGACAGTAGCCTCAAGTACGGCACCCTCTTTCTGACCGTCATTGGCTCATATGGGGTTATTCCATCCCTGGCGGCATGGATGAGTAACAATAGCGAACCATACGCTCGTAAAGCTACTAGTCTAGCCCTGGGACCGATCGCGGCAAATCTTGGCGGATTGATCAGTACCCTGGTAAATCCCAAATCGTCTCCTCAGCTCCTCCAATATTTTTAATGAGAAATTTGGCAAGCAAGCTAATATCTATTCTTTCCTATAGCTCTTCCCCAACCCAGACCAGTCGAATTTCTCCGTTGCATTCATGGTCAACATTGTTTTGTAAGCCTTTGGGTTTTTTCTTTCACCACTCCATTTTACTTAGGGGTCTCGCATTTGGCGTCGAGTGATGAATCTTTCGAGGGGGGTTAATGAAGCTGACGAGCAAATGTTTTAAAATTCCTCTGTGTGTTTGAAATGCGATATGTAGTGCGATGCTCATTATTCTGTCCTGTCTCGCCAACTTGGGTTATTTAACATACGTAGAAGCCGTCAAGATCCATAGACGAGATGAGGTACTCCAACATTACGCGCTTAATGACCACTCGGTTGATCCGAGTATCCAAGAACTCTTATACCTCAATGGCTGGGAATATCTGGGCGACCGGCACCCTGATTTCAAATACTCCTTCTAGAGCTCTACTTGTAATCTGTTCCATTAGCTAGGAGTAATCGATAATCATCAATGTATCAGTACAGTCGTCATCATCAGGCAATTCCTCCTAATCTATTCAGATGTACGCATTTAGTTCTACAATTTATTTTCCGATGAGAAACTGCTTTTCAGCTTCCATGTAATGTATTTCATAGATGTCTCAGTCAAAATTTCCAGAATACTAGGCACAGGTGACACAAGTATAATCTGTGAAATCTGCGAGAATCTAGACACTTGTGCACCTTGCTCGGGCGACGGATGCAAGATTCAACTACTCCGCACGAGGGCTCCTCAAAAGTGTACCGGTCTTCTACCACAAGCCGCACGAATCAGCAGAAAATACGAGGGAGCGATGGTTGGACTGAGGACGGAAATCAGCAAGCGAGATTATGGGTTCCATCCGACACTCAAGACGATGATTACGCTGGGATTGGACGAGCGAGAGTCATTGGCAGGGTGTGCGGTGGGGCTGGTGTACGCGGAACTTCCGGGGACGGTGATCGTGGATCGATACCAGTTACGGGTGCTCTACGAGGAAGGTCGGCTGAGCGAGCCGGCCGGCCTCCCGGCGGGACCACTGGACCTGCTCGTCTGGACGGACGCCGACCTAGAAGGACCCGTGTCCCGGCCGAATCCTCCCCAGCCTGGCGGACTCATGGTACCACTGCCCCTCCATCTCCACGCCGAGCTCTCCCTCATCGTTCCCCTCCATTTTCGCTATCTGCCGCCCATCGTCGGTACGGAGACACAGCTACTACCCCGCAGGAAAGTCTTCATCGCGCCGCCCATACTCGTCAAGTGGTGTAACCAGACAAGTTTAGCCATCTCATTGAAATGCTCCTCCGACTGCGTATGCTAACACAATATTTTGTTCTCTCTCTTTCCAGCTGCTACCCGCTTGGGAAAACCCCATCCTGCCCTCACCGCGTCGACAATACAGCTCCTCAGTGAGACCTTCTCAACCCCCAATCTATCGCTAGAAGCCCTTCCTACACCGGACTCTCATGCATCAATGCCCATCCGATTGAGCGTCCCCGTCGGCGTCCAGGACGACGAGCTGCTCGTACAGATTATCACTGCTGCCGCCGTCTGGATGGCCTTCGCTTGGATCTGCTCCTGTCTCATACCAAAAGATAGTTCTGTACCCGTGAAGCCTCGTTCAGTGGCCAAAGACACTAGTTCCCATTGATCCCCTCCTTGGTTTCTGTATAGCTTCATGTCAGGGCAAATATTCATACACCTGCTACTACTCACTCTTGCCAAACAGTACAACTGTAATGACCAAGTTTTCACAACTTAATCCAAATATATGCCACACGGACACTGTAGATATGCGATCAAGCTACTTTCAATGTACATCTCTGTTATGTTGTAATGATTTTTTTGTACAGTCTTGGGTCTATTGTGACTCGGGCCGCTCGCGTCTCACGAAAAGTAACAAGAGGTGATTAGGAAAGAGAGGAGTGAAGTAAGCAGTAGTGGGTCGGCTTAAGTAGCAACGAGAAGAGCCAAGACTTTCTCTCTGAATTCAGGTTGCAAGAAACCGTCCAAAAATTCTTGGTTGACATTACAGGAGGAGTCATCGGGGCCGTCGAGATCCATCGGTTGATGATCGAGTTTAGATAGTCGTGAGATCTCTAAGGATGCTTTGTAGGTTCGAAGGATCGATGAATCGGAGATTGGCATGGAATAAGTAGACAAAAGATTGATCGCTCCAGCCAGTCTGGCTATGTTCGCCCGGGTTTTGGTAGAGATTGGCTAGTAGAGAAGAATTATGAACGGCAGATCAGTCTCATGCGTGGTGTGAGGAATCGTGGTGAAGTGGAGATTTGCTGACCTCGTTGACATCAGAATACATATTATCAGCTTCAGCTTCGAAGCCATCTTTTAATGTCTCTTCTGCTTCAGTTTGGACACGTTGTTGCGCAATCCATATCCATCCATTCACGCCGATAATCAAATCAATCCCGATCGGTAGGATGTGGAAGTGTGACTTCAGTCTCAAGATGAGTTGTGAAGGTACTTTCAGTAGCATTCCGTTTCGTAGCTTTTTTTTTGAAAGGAAAAAAAACGAATGAGAAATAAAGGAACGGTTTTTAGCAAGTCAAAAGGAAATGACTGGTTAGAGGAGCGCCGAATGGGCAAAGGGTAGATGGAAATTCTTGTCTCGCTCACCTTCCCATACTTCCTCGAACGCGTGTGTAAACTCATCGACCCATCTCCAAAAAAACCTTGGACTTCTGCGACTAATAGATCACCCTCTTGGAAGAAGAACCTCATTTGAAGCTCATCGGATTCCAATTTCCTTCGCTAGCTTGCCCAATCCCATCCATGAACCCATAGGAAAAAAGAATTGTAAAAGTTGATTGGCGTTTAGTTGGGAGATCGATCGATATCTGGTAAAAGTGCTGAACTGACCTGGACCCCACCTGGAAGATTGACCGATCCTAACATCAGGACAGCATGCTGACGACCGCCGGCCTCCACTTTCCAGCGTTTGGATTGGACTTCGGTTATCCTCCCAATGACTAGATCACCGACCTCGGGACGATATCTGGATACGAAACGAGATAGGTTGGTCAATTAAACAGTAGGAGATATATTGATCAGAGGGATTCTAGAGAACCCACCTACCGACCGCTGAGTGGACTGACGGTAATGAGCTTGTTGATCCGTTCGACCGTCCCCCCAAGACTACTCCTAATCAAACCCTCCGAGTTCTGGGTCTCTCCTCCCTCGAGCTCGATATCATCCTGATCGTCATTCTGGTCTTCGATAAATGTCCCATGCCCCCTCATCCAGTACTTCGACGACGCGATCATCTCGCCCGGGACCACTAGAGTGGGTTGGTCGAAGGATGCTTCGGGGTATTGGGCCGGAATCTCCTTCGGTCGAGGCAGCTCTTGGGTGATGGTGAAAATTGATTGGGCTGTCATGGTCCTTTGGAATGTTGGTCGTCTTCTTCGGCGATGGCCCTGGTGCGTTTCCTCCGGCGATGGGCCGGCCTTCCACCAGCTGACTCTCGCATGCATACCGAATTGAATACCCACCGGCCCGGCCAAGTGACGGGAGAGAAGCCATCCTCTCCTCGTCCTGTGGAATTATCGGTCCAATGTCAAGCACGGATGCTTTCCCCTACCCTCCAGACGCTGCCGGACCCACACACCAACTTCGGTCCGACAGAAGATGGGAGTCAGACCAATCCAGACCGAGGGCAAGAGGGCAGAAGTGATCGGACAAGTCTTGCTCTGCGTCAAAATATTCTTCTCCTGGCCTCACTGGGATTCTATTTTAGTGAAGTGGACCACCTTCAACCTTGTACACCCCAATTTTTCATTCCTGTTGTACTGTAGGGAGAGTAACAATGTACTAATTCAAGAATGAACCAACCAGTAAGTCTAGTCCATCTTATCCTAATTTTTGCAATGTAACATGATGATACACAAATGGAAAATGAAAGCCATGTAAAAATCCCAACATTTATTTTTCTCCACCTGAAATTTCAATTCCTTATTTGAGTATATGTATATGTATTCAAAGAATGCCATCAAACAAATCTCTTTGTTAGCCACTTGTTAAAATTTTGACTTGAGGGATGGCATGAGTACTATTTTGTATTGAATGTGTGGTCTTGAATTATTATTATACTGAATTTGGAAAAGAAAACTAAAGTGTATTGTAGAAGAGAATTTTTTTTTGTTGATTTTTATGGACATGTTAAAGTTTGAAAGATTTTTTTCTTCAAACAATTTAAAACTTGATCTAATCTGACTATATATATGCAACCCCTAGATGGAGCTTATTGTCAACTTAGTAATTTGGATTTATAAACTGATTAAATAACTCTTTTTGAACAGGTTTACTTTTCCTTGCAAGTAATGTTTTGGAGATTGGTGCCACCTTTGATTTTAGGCCATCTCCACCACAGATTGGCAATTTGAGTGAAGTTTGTGAGGTATGTCACCTCAAGTTGACCTAAATTCCATAAATTATATAGGTGTTGTTCTCTGTGTTCTGTTTTCTTCTTACAGACAGGAAGGAGGCTTACCAATTTGGTTATTCCCTGTACTTTTCAAGACATGTCCCATGAGGTTCGTAGATGATCTGACCAGAAAAGCGTGGTTCCACCGTATAGACATGCCATAGCCACCGTCAGTATGACTACGAATTTAATTGAGAAAGAGAAGGAAGAAAAGTCTAGTGCATCAGTTATGGCAGCTCTTTAGATGGGTGTTCAAAAATTGATAGCGCTTAGGACTGACCTGCGTTGAACACTACTGGCCATTCCCCCTTCTTGCTGGTAATCCAACCACCAAAAACTATCCCAAATCCTGGTGTGAGCAGGCATATTGCTACCAAAGGCCTCCACGCGGTTGGCACTGTTAAACAATATCAAGATTTATATTGAACCATGTCAGCTGTGATTCCCGGTAAGGCTATCTGTGCTACTTGCGTTAGAAAAATCACTCACTGAGCGGAGTGACCCCTTTTACCAGCTTGGTGTATGCGGTGAAATTGGAGGTGGGAGCCACTGATAATGCCCCCCGAAGAAAAGGGAGATGAAGCTTAGTCAAATCTCAACCAGCGACTGGTTGAGAAACTCGTCGATTTAAAAAATATCACCTGAGGCTGAGTGAAGAATTTGCTAGACACTTACCTTGACTTATTGTATTCGAACTCAATGTGGAGACAGTCTACTATCCCGACTTCCATCTTGAATGAATTATCACTCTCTGGTGGCATCCAGTAGGAGTGGACCCATAAATCGCGCTCCTTGAGTACATCAGCCATCCTATGAGCCACAGTGACCTGGATGAAATAACTGGTAGAAATCAAAGGGTTGTCAACCTCCTGCGGCTTTGCACCTTCCAATGGGGGATTTAGCTCAGGGGTTTGACAAACCATAGTTTTACGTTAATGCCTTGATATGACTCGTACTGTTTCTCGACATTCTTGTCAGCCTTAGAGATACTCAGAGTATCCAAAAAGCTGCGCAGAGACAAGAATAAAATAACAAAATAACTAATTGATGTGACAGGGAAATTATAGAAAATACTACACATGTTT
>LUKR01001954.1:0-10918 GCA_019395275.1 Puccinia brachypodii
TATACTAGTTTTTTTTTTTTTTTTTTTGACAAAATTGGAGTTTCACATTCAAAATTTAGTAAACTTTGTTTGATACCTATTTTTAAGGTAGTGAATGGTTGCCGATCAAGTTTTTCCAATTCTTCAGAACCACCTCTGCAAACCCTTCGATTGAGCAAGTTGAGTATAATATGTTATAAATAAAGTGTTGGGAGTGTTGTAAGATTCAATCTTGAACACCACTATCACTTCATCAACACAATAAAGTTCATAAAAAGAGCCTTAAAAGCTAAAACAAAATGAACAAATAACTTACCACGAGCAAGCTGATCATGAGGGGATACCAGAGGTAACTATAAAAAAAAGTAATAAAATCCATAGCTGTGTGGACCCTTACCATCCATCAACTATGCATGTAAATGGGAGAAAAAAAGTAGGGGTAAAAACGTGTGGTGGATTTATTTCTTATATCAACAGAGGATGGTTAAGAATCATCTCAATCACCTTAGTACAACTGATAATCAGTAACTGGAAAAAAAAAATCAGTCAAAACTCGTTTGTATATGTATATGTACACTCAGAAAAATGATGATGGAAGTAACCAAGGAGGGTCAAAAAAGCACGGAAAAAAGGGAGAGTCGAGAATCAAGTCAACAGGGATAACACAAAACAACAACAAAAAGTGGATCGGCAACGAGTGACAACAAGATGTTAAATGGTAAGCTGAAGCAGTGGGGTAAAATTACATGGAAGTGTGTAAGGTAGTTGTTTGACGTGGGTAAGTGAAATGAGATGGGGACAAAAGGAGTGACAAGTTGAGCAGTTGAAAAACAATCAGGGGAAAGAGAATTTAATGGGCGGAAGAGTCAGAATCGGTGACTAGTTCAAAGTCGAACTCGTCCTCAACGTCGTTCTGATCACTAGAGCCATTTTCGGAAGTGAATTCGTAAGACAAGTCATCGAAATCAGTCCCAGAGATGTTAGAGGGGGGTGGTTGGTCAATATCAGCGGAATGATAACCATCGGTTTGTGAATGATGGACTTCCGATCCGAAAGAGATAGGGCTATTGACGACGGGAGCACGTTGGGAGGATGGGGATGATGATGATGATGGTTCGTTGTCGGCGAATGAGTGAGAGTCGTTCGGGAGGAGGGAACGATCGGACGGATTGGGGAGGAGAAAGCCGACCGACGCGGATAAAGACTCGGTATTAGGATCGTCAATGTTTACTTGATCTTCGCTAATAGCCTGCAAATTGATCCAGAGTCGGTCGCCAAACTTAGTTCCATCTGGACAGACGAGTCGCCAGACTTGCATATAACCGCCCGATTCCTCTGGGGCTATGGTCTCGACAGCGACTTCGACGACCTCATTCGGAAGAGCAGTGGGCACCGAGAGAGATCCTTGAGAAGAGTGGTGGAATCCACCATTAAAATCGATTCGAGTGCCCACTGGCCATTCCTCCGAGCCTATGTTACGGACTAACCAAATCTTGGTAAATCGCGCGCCGGCAGAGACGCAAGTTCCGTCTGGAAGGTTCACGTCCGATACAAAGCGTGCCCCATACCGTGGTTTAGATTCTTCTCCGCTTACGATAGAAGATAGCATAGACTGGCTCATCGATGATTGGGATGCGGTTTGGAGGTGTTCTTCAGGAAATGCTCCAGGGAGACCAAGGTTCTTGTTGTCTGAGGGCTTGCTGAGCTTTTCAAGACGAGACTGAAAAGTCTCAAGTGGGCTTGAAGAAGACGAATTATCCGAAACATTTGACGTCGCTTCCAGGGCAATGTCTGGGTTAGAAGAGTGGTTAGACATAAGATTGGGTTTTACGCTGCCATGAGGTTTGACAGATGACGCAGGAGATTCACACATCGGTGGCGACAATGGGTTCAAAAGGGGCTCGGCGAAGGCGAACGGATTGCCGTTCATCACTGGGTCCGCATTTGGTATAATGTCTTTCGATCGAACGTTGAATTTGAAAAAGTCAGGGCGAGCAACTGCATTTAACTTGGGTTGAGCCGAAGTAGCGCTATCATCTTGATTGGATGTGAGACCGTATGTGGACAGGAGAAGGAGGTCTTGAGGAGAAGATTCAGGTACCGCGACTGCAGATTTCCAAGTGTTAGTGTCTCGAATCTTGAGCATAACATGATCTATGTCATGTTTAGGAATCGGACTGGATTCACAACGACTACAGAGGTCGAAATCTGGACAGCTTGAATGTGAACACTTGTATCTGATACCACGGACGGGTTCACGGCATCCATCGCAGTATACGTTGGGATGTTTCATAAGGTGTTGAGCAGGGAGGTAGGCAAGTTGGTCGGGATGGTAGATCGGGACGAGTCTGTGGAAGGGGTGAATTGCTGGGACATTCTTCAGGCATTGGTCGCACTGTTCAAAGACCGACATCAAGATCAGTCAAAATTCACCATAGGATAGCTTGGTCCAGCCAGAAAATCCTTACACTATCCCAATCTACGCAATCTAGACATTTCCAACGAACCCCACTTATGCGCTCAGCGCACATGTCACATTTTGCGTAGTGTGTTTTGTTGAGACTGGATAGCTGATTGTTGGTTTCAAGTTTATCAGAGTGCGGGTGACACGATAAAACAGCCCCCGAAGCGTCTACGGTAACTTCAAAGGTTTTGAAGGAATGATCAGATGGATGGAGAGCGAGTCGATTGTCATAACAATTGGAGCACTGATTGCGACGGGTCAGTGCAATATTCGGCTGAATGTAACTGACTCGGTGGATTGAGTGACTCACCAGATCATAATCCGGACATTGGACATGAAAACATTTGGCCCTGAAATTGTTGATAGTCCCATGACAGCTATCACATTTGATCGACACTCGCGGCGGTGATGCAACCGGTACGGCTGTAAGGCTAGGATTACAACCGATTTCCAGAAACCCTGTACGTGCCCCACGGTTGGATTCTTCAACTACTTTGGCCGTCCCAGTGACTGCCATAGAATTCCCGACACTCAATTGGCGTGAAGAGGAATGAGGGTTTTCCTAGAATTTGGAAGGAAAGGGATGGTCATTGAGCAAGCCGTTGTGAAACAAATTCGAAGAGAGGCAATGTGGTTACAAACAGTCCTTACCAAATCATTGCATTGAGAGACGGTGGAGCTTTTCGCAGCGCCTGGAGTCACGAAGGGAACCCATTGATTTGATGGGGAGCTCAAGAAGGTACCTTTACTGGGTTGAATCAATAATTTGAAAGGATGCCCTGGATGAACAGCACCCTTTTTGCCGTAACAAGTGTTACACTGTAGAGAAAGCAAGAAAGAAACAATGATTAGTGTCAGGAAAGATATAGGTATTTGAGAGCATTCAAAGCGCTGTTGATTAAAGAACTCACAAGATCAAAATCCGGGCAAGTTTCGTGGGCACATTTCGCTCGGAAACCGGTAATAGTTTCATCACAGCCATCACAGATGAAGTGCAACTGAGAACCGGCAAGTTGGGAACCATCCATCACGCGCAACTGAGAGCCATGAACCTGAGCCCTAATAATGGTTTGGGGTTGATCAGCCGATTTCCCCTTGAGGGATGGAACTGAAATGTCGACCTTGGCTTTGGGTTGAGAAGTGAACTGGTTGTTGGAATGTGCCGAAGCTTTGCAGTCTGCCAGAATCGTCTCAAACATTTCGGTACAGCTGTTGTCTTGAAATTTCAAGTCCCAAGCACCCGACAGATAGTCTTCATGTAGCACGCGATCAGACAGGTCCACTGAGACAGTTCTGGGCATGATGATGCGAGTCGCACTGCTAAGCTTGTAAGATCTAGCTTGTCCGTTCAAAAAGCTCAAGCCATGCAAATTGGCGATTTTGCAAGCAGGCGCCATGTGGGCGAAAGACTCTCGCATGAGTTGATCACATTTGTGGCGACATGCAGCAGTGCGCAGATCAGGAGAGTGTTGTACTATCAACACGGGTCCAGATTCCACGTCGTAAACTACCAAGCAGAGGGTCGTAAAATGTGCCCCATGGATCGAGTCGTGTTTATGCCATAATGGTGCAAGTCGATATCGACCAGAGGGAAAAGTCTTTCGAAGGGCATTGCTCAAAGCTCCCAACGACGACAAATGATCGTATGTCGACAACTGGAACGCACTCGAGATCGGAAAGTTCTCCGGCAACGTCTCATCTTTCTGCTTCTGGTCGACCATTGAGCGAACTTGAGAGATCAAGGAAAACAAGGTCTCGTCTCCGGTGGGCGTACCCAACTGAGACGTCCACAAGTTCATGAGATGATTGGCTGGCGATATGTGATCAACGGATTCAATGCTTTGACGTCCAGGAAGGATGCGCCCAGAGTTACGATCAACCATGTAGAAGGACATCTGGCTACCGCATACGTTGACGGCGTGAAACCTGGGTACAGTCACATGAGAGATGTGATCCGATAAAAAGCTTCTCATTTGACCGTCCGCTTGTTGCCTCTTGTGAGGTGATTGGATCGTACTGACGGGGTGATTGCGCACCATGAAGACGAGATCGGCACGACGGTTATCGTTGAGGAAGTAAACTTGTAAGGTCAATGAGCCTGCGTGGGTGTGAGGTAATACTACGTAGCGAGAGTCGTCCCCGAGAACTTCAAGCAAGATCCCATACCAATTGCTTGTCTCGTCGAAGGTTGAGTGCAAATTGACATTGGGAAAGCAGTTGAGATGCTCAACCAAGGTTTTGGGGAGCTTGGCAGACTCGTCTTCTAATTGGGCAGCTGAAGCTTTGCAAGGTTGAGCAGTTCGTACTTCGGAGCTTTCACTGGAGCTCTGACTGTCACTGGTAGGGGCAGTTTCGGCAGGAGGATGAGATAGACCGACCAATGGTTGTTTACCTTTATCAGGGGTTGTCTCCAAACTACACTTGTCATTTGGTTCGCAAAGGGGAGTCTCTCCAATCGTTTTCTGATTGACCTCTAATTCCTCTTCCGTGCTAGGGATGGGAGGGCTGGGGACGGTGACGTTGAGGCCGATTTTTTCAGGCTCGATGGATTGAGTGGGGGTGGTGGGTGGAGCTAGAGCCGAGGCAACCCTATCTTTGATAGAACGAATTTCGGCTTTGGACATATGAGGGCTTTGGGGAGGGATTTGAGATGTGACCGGGGGGGAGAGTTTTGAGGCCATCCAAACATCAATGATCATTCGTTCTAGACGATCCCGAGTAATCCCGCCAGGTTGTCTGCTGATGGCGTCGGTGATCGATTGAAACCTTGGGAATGAGTTGACTCGAAACATGCAGCTCGGCTTGAAGTCACCTAAGGCAATCGAAACCACATAGCCACCTTGAGATTCTGGAAACATCTGCTGAGCTCTGGAACTGAGAGTCTGTATGAATAGGAGAACAAAGATCAGGATGCCAGTCTTATGAGAAGGATATGAGTCGGAGTGAAGGAAGAAACGGCTATGCTAACTTGAAAGGTTGCCTTAGTTGCACAAGGCCCCATGTAGACGAACTTCCCACTTTGGTGAGGAGTCTTAGTGTTTGAATCAAACCTGTGGATTCTGAAGACAAACGAGTAAGGCTGGGGTTTTTCGGTAGATTCTTGAGCGTTCGGCATTTCGGCTGTGCAAGTTGTTCGTTTTGTTGTTACTGTGGTTTAGATGGTTGAGTCGGTTTTGCTGGCTAATCTTTGAGTAAGTTGGAGGTTAGGGGTCTGAGTACCAAGAGAAGAGAAAGTGAAGTGAAAGCGGGGTAATAGAACAGAAGATTTGGGGATAAAATACGAGCGACCGAGCAGGTCTTGGAGATAGCAAGGCAGGATAATAATGAGCTAGGAATGAGATGATGGTACAAATGGGGGTTCAATTATCCAGAACAAGCAGGTTATGTGTCGATGAATGGTTTATCGAGTTATTGGTGATTGGATGGTTGTGGTTTGATGGTAAAGTGGTCAGTGGGGTGGGAGAAGGGGCAGCAGGGTTTATAAAGTCTTCCCTGGAGCCGGCTATTTCAGTTTACCACCCCATGACCTCACCCAGATTCATTCACTAGCCATGTCCAGGGTCAATAAAAGATATTACAACTGCAACCACAAATATGTACAGATCATTTTCAGTATCATGTCCAACCACTACTTGAGGTTTGTTCCTTGTTCATCAGGATAGTTTATGCTGAAACCTCTGATACTAACAATATTGTTGGCACAATTCAAAAGTCAACAAACTCTGATTTTTTTGTACCTCATGAATACTTTGTTTTTTCACACCAATCTAGTTGACCCTTGAAGTTTTTTAAATTTACAAGGAGAAGCAGTACAGTGAGTAGACAGAACACCATTTTGGACTCTAGAAACTCAAGCCACCAACTTCAAGTCATAAGAATTGGTATGATGGTTCAATTAAAGAGGCTTCAAAAAATGGATATGAGAAAATATAAACCCAAAAAGAAAGTTCAAAAATTTGTAAAAAAATAAATAATTAATGATGATGATAACAACAATAATGATGATGATGAATAATTGATTGAATCCAATCATCCCCCCTCCTTCTCCAAGCCTACCCACTCTGCTTCCTCTGCCGCCTTCATTCCTGTCCCACAGTACTCCATTGTCCAGTTTCCAGTCCCACATTGTTCTGCCTCTGCTAGATCCGGTCCTCCTCAAGCCCAAGCAGCTATATTGTACACACCTTCTACAACTTCCACACTCCACTTTCACCCGCCGCCTCCCCTATGACTAGGGTGGAGAGTTGGCCGGGTCTGGGCCGACCCATAATGATCCCTTCCCGCCCCAAGAGGATCTTGTGGCGGGTTAAATCTGGTATATTGGTTTGTGAGAACTTTTTAAATGGTCCAAGCCCCATGCACTTGGGGCACTTGGTTTGAGGGGGTTGTTGAGCCCCACTTGGGTCAGAGCAACATGGAATTCTTATTGAAAAAGAACAATGAAGAAGAAATAACAATAAATAAAATTAACCAACAGTAGAAAGGAAAACAATTAAGAAAAAAATAAAGATAAAGAAAAAAAGAGCAATAAAGAAAAAAAGAGTGATAAAGAAAAAAAAAACACCAATAAAGAAAAGAACAATAAAGAAAAAGAGAACAATCCAAAAAAAAAAAGAGAAAAAGCCCCAAGGCGGTTGGTGGAGTTGTTGTTGTGATCAGCTTGGTTGAGGGTGAGAGTCACTTGGTTGAGACATAGGTCTTAACCAGTCTTGAGTACATATGTGTGCCTCAACAACAGAGGCATTCAGCTGACTTCTGAAGTCTTCAAGAATTCAACCACCAGTTGAAAAGGCAGACTCTGATGCCACCAAGGTCATTGGTGCCATGAATAATGAATTCCCCAGTTTGGACACCTGGTTCTTGGACAACTTCCAAGCAGCGCTAGAAGGACCAACAGGAAATTGGGGTGGTTATAAGCGCTTGTCATTACTCCAACAGTTGCTGGTAAGGAGGGTTACACACCTGAGACAGCCTGAGGTCAAGAAAGTGTGGAGACGGCTTCTGACCCAACTGGAACCACTTGGGTCAGCAGCAGGATGGGGCAATAAGACCCAGGAATAGGGAGCAGGCTGTCTGACCTGACCCAATGCCGGGTCAGCACTGGGTAGCCCATGAGCAACCCGGCCCAATTCTTCACCCTACCTGTGACTCACTCTCCCACTGCTGCCTTTGCCTCTACTTTCTCAGAGTCCGCCATTGCCCCTCAGTGCTGCTTGTCCCAGACTCCCACATTACATTTCTCACCCCTGTAGCCTGTACATCTTCTACTATTTGGTTGAGTCCCTTCTCTTCTTTGTTTTCCAGATCCAGAGGCTGTGGCACTTGGCGGAACCCCTCCTCCAACTGCTAGATGCCTTTTACGGCGGCCAATTGTAGCTTCACCGGTCATGCTTTCCACCTCTTTCCTTCTCCGGTAGCCGGCACCTGCTTTCTGTAAGCTGGTGCTTACACCTTCTACCCTTGTGTTTATGGATCCAACATTCTACTGAGCCATACTTTCTAGGTTCCTGAGCGGCTTACTTGAGCCATTGAATCTTCTTTTGTTTGACACCCTATAGGCTATACAAACCACCACATCCACCCCAGTTTTAGATCCTGTCCACAGGAATCTCCCACACTACACAACACCACCTTTCTTAACTCAACTACCATCCATTCCGTTTTCTTTTCTTACTGCACAAGTTTGGGGGTTGTAATGGTAACCCCCTAGATAATAGTAGGGCTAGGCTAGCCCTCAGAATTATCAATGTATGGGTTAGGAGGACTATTATTTTACTACAATGATTTGTTCACTAATCATGTGTACTATAGTTCCAAAGCAGAGATTAGATAGAATATCTCTTTGTAAGAGAAAAGAAGTTTGAGATGCACTATACCCCTATGGGTGGGTGGGTGGTATCCAAAATTACTTGTTTGTTTGATAAGATGGTGTGGCTTGTTGACTAATGGGGATGGATGGAGTGGAATGAGGGCAGGTGATGACACTTGAAGGGCATTACCCTTTTAATCCCTAAGTGAGTAAAAGGCAAAGTGTCAAGTTCATCAGCCAGGCCAGACCAGTAGTCTTTCATCCTGGACTAAACCATTCAGCGGTCAGGGTCAGAGGAACGGCGTCTCATCACCAGTCCAACACGCCTGACCATCAACTGCATGGACTTAGATTGCTTTGAATCTCAGCCATTGCCAATCCATTCTCTCACACTCAACTCAATCTGTCCACCGCCATGAGATTCAAACTTTCTTCAAGCAAACCAGTTGCTCTGTGTATATCACTGCCACCCCACCTGCATTAGAACCCCAGCAACCCAAGCCTGCAACGGATGTCATAAAGCTAAGAAGAAGTGCTCATTGAACACCACCCCTATCACTGCCTACCAGCAAGCTAAAACCAACACTCCAAAGTTACTAATCAATCCTCCTATCACCACCTCCTTGTCCAGCATGGTATCTGTCATCATTCCCAAGCTCCCCAGGTGTCTTCCTTTGCCAACTAGTGATCACGTTAGCATTGTGGAACTTCTCTGGGATGAGATAAAGCTTGGAAGGGAGATAGTTAAAACTGGTAAGAGTTGTAATAAGAGTGCTGATGGAGCTACCTTCCTTCCCATAGCTGCTGGTTGTGATAATTTCACTAAGAAAAATAAAAGGTATGGCTGAATTCATCTCTGTGGTCTTAGTGCTGCTTATTTTTGATAACTAGGGGGAGGGGATTTCCACTTGTAAGTAGGAGGAGTATGGGGAGTGTAGTTGAGGTAAGTGGATAGAATGGGAGGGGTTTCAAGGGCTTCACTGACTAATATTCTGAGGACTGAAGGAATTTACTGACAAGGTCCAATACTCTGAGGGCTTCAAGGACTTCACTAACGGGCTAATGGCCAGAGGACTAAAGGACCTCAAGGGCTAGAGGGCTTCACTAACTTCAGGACTTCAAGAAATTCACTAACTTCAAAGGAATTCACTAACTTTCAAGGACTTCAAGGACTAGAGGGAAATCTTATATCACATATGTATTATGGATGGTATCTCTCTTCTGGTCTAGCTATCATGAGTTGATCATGTGTTATGTGATAGATGGGAAATATGGTACAAGGAGGGAAGTACTTATGACTACAAGTAAACCAGGCTGATGACCAGGGGGAGCCAATCCACTACCACAACAAGATGAAAGATGAGCAAGGCTGTACTCTATTGGGGATGATGAATACTATTTAACAGAGTGGACTGCTTGATGTGTACAAGATTAAAATGAGCATGCCAAAAGAGGATTCTGTTAAGGTTAATGATTGATTAAGACTTCTATGTGAACTGTGAATTTAATGTGGTGTTTATGTAGTGTCTGTGCTCTAATTGTGTAATCTTGTAATATATGATGTAGTGATTAAAGGAGTTAAATTATGTACTGTGTGTTTTATTTATGTGCTGAAATCTTTTGAACCATGGGGAAATTGATGTTGGTGCCAGTGAGTGACCTAGATTAAGTTGTGTTGTAGAATCTGATTCTGCAATAATATTCCATATAATGCTGGTCCTTGAGGTGATTGTTGGTTATGTTTGTTTGAACATTGGATAAATATCAGGATTACCACACCGGTCACCAAGTCTGAGGTGTGCACTGTGTGCCCTCACTGCCAGAATAATTGGCTGGGCTGATATCATCCCAGTTAAACTGGGATCCACCCAACCAATTTAAACTTGGTTGATATTAAACAATTAAATAGAATTCAAAGGGGGGGGGGGGGTTATATTGGATTTGTATTCAATTTGTTGAGATCAACCAAGTTGAAATTGGTTCAGTGAATCCCTGTCAGCCTGCTACTAATCAGGAGCAACCTGAATAAAGCATATACATTCATAAAAATCAGTATAAAAAACAATAAATTAAAATTCACACAAAAAACTGATAAAAGAGAACACATACCTCTCTTTTATCTTTTAACAAAAAATAAAGAATAAACCCAACAAAAATAAACCTTTAGAAATAAGTGATAGAAAATTGCATCTCTTAAACTATTCACAATATTATATTCTTATTATTTATTTTTGTAGAAAATACATTAATAACTATTTTACCTTTTACAAAAAGTAAAATATTACTGCAGATTCTTAATCTACGCACAAATTAACCTAGGGTCACCCACCAGTAGTACCCCTGATTACTCCTTCTGCTACCTTACAGTAACTCAGAGTACTATTACTGCTCAAGTAGCAGTACTCAGAAGAAGTCTACCTACAAGCATGTTACTATGCTTACACCCTTTTCTGATGTCAGAAATGAGGTGTTGTGTACGTAGCAGAAGTTAGCCCCAACTGGGTTACCACCACTCTGAGCCCGCGCAATGTGTTACACAACGGCAGGAGGTACCGTTGGAGGCTCCCTGGGATGTACACAAGTATGTTACATCAACTGCACACAAGTATGTTACATTAACTGCACACATGTAACTAAGGTTTGGCGAGAATCTAGTATATTTATAA
>LUKR01001956.1:0-10917 GCA_019395275.1 Puccinia brachypodii
GGCTGTAAAAAATTATTTACAAAAACGAGTGTATGAGCGGAAAACTGGGTGTCTGGCGCAGTCCGGGGGCCACAAAAAACCGCGTTTATGCGTGTAAAAACCAGATTTTTTTATCAATTCCCAAAAAAAAATGAAAAAAATAAAATAAAAATAAAAATAAAAATAAAAATGAAAAAAAAAAATGAAAAAAAAGTAGAAATTAAACTGAAAAAAAAATGAAAAAAAAAATGAAAAAAAAAAATGAAAAAAAATGAAAATTAAAATGAAAATTAAAATGAAAATTAAAATGAAAAATAAACAGATAAATAAAAACCTCAAAAAAGCTACACTGGAGCAAGGCCAGAGCTTTGCCCAAGCTTCAAGCATAGCATGCCTTGAGTTCTCACATGTCAACTAGTTGACCTGTTTTTTTTTTGCAGTGGGAGGGGCCAGTTTTGGGACAGAAGGTGAGTTATGTTCATCTGGAATTAAGAGGAAAATGGGTGACAGGAGAGAGGAAAGAAAGATAGACAAGTGAAATTCCAACCAAATTCATACAATGTTTACAAGCTAAATTCACCAGTTGGATTTTCAATGAATTGTTTAACCCAGAAAATTGTCTTACACTTAATCCTTCATTCAGCTCATGTGAACATTATATCACTTGACAAATCAGGTTTTGCAGAACTTCAAGTTTTTTTTAATAAATTATTTGAGTCATACAGGATCTTATGGAACTTTAACACAGATGGCTACTGCTCTACTTGGTTGTTGGTACAAATATCACCTAAACAGGGAAATTGTCTGTTAATAAATAAATAAATAAATTTTTAGAACAAAACAAAAGTCATTTTTTTTTATTTTTAACTAAAACATGAGCTCTTTCAAAAGAATTAAAGGTATTTCTGATGAAACCATGATCAATTTAAAAGAAAACAAGAAACATAAAATTGTAGGATCTGTAGTCCCCGTAAAGCCAGCTCTGGAACCTCTAATTCCAGATTTTCAAGCCATTCCAAATCAATTTTTCATAGGAAAGAAGTCCTTATACTTTTAAAATCTAGTTGGCTTCATCTAGCAGTCCATGAAATCTAGCTTCCTCAAACCATCACCTCAACTCACTCTGATTCTGGTAACAATCTTTGTAATTGTTGTCCTCATCACCCTCAAACACATCCTTATAAATATCACTCTCCTGGGTCTTATCACTCCACCACACTGCCACCATAATTGGATGGATTAATTTCATCCCAGTTAAGCAGGGATGCATCCAACAGATTCAAACTTGGTTGATCTCAACCAATTAAATATAAATATAATTATTGAAGTATCAAAGATTTGGGCTCACAAGCGGAATAACTGCGAAGGAAACGTGACACTCACAGTTGCGCAAATGATGATAGATAGAGTTGAAACCTAATGAAGCTCTTTATTGGTTGTAATCTCTTTTCTTCATTCTCAGTTTTCAACTTCTCTTTGAATCATCACTCAGCTCAACTCGTGTCATTCTTCCACTCCCCCCAATCGTTCAGGTGTAACCTATTTCATTCATCTCTTCAGTCTCATTCCTTCTTACTAATTTCCTTTGTGTTTCTTCATTTCATCAGGTGTGCTCTTCTCCTCATTGCTCAACTCAGTGATTGTGTATCTCACATTGTTGGTCCTTCACAAAGGTGTGCTTCATGATAATACATTCTCAGTTTTCAACTTCTCTTTGAATCATCACTCAGCTCAACTTGTGTCATGCTTCCACTTGCCCCAATCGTTCAGGTGTGCTCTTCTCCTCATCACTCAAATCAGTGATTGTGTATCTCACATCGTTGGTTCTTCACAAAGGTGTGCTCTTCTCCTCATCACTCAACTCAGTGATTGTGTATCTCACATCGTCGGTTCTTCACAAAGAACTCACACACACACCTTCTTTGTCCTTTAACAATACCTTTGGATTATTTTTCATTGTTTTGATATCAAACAAGTTTAAATTGGTTGGGAGCATCCCAGTTTACCTGGGATAACCTCAACCCAGCCAAATATGCTGGAAGTGCCATAGTATCTTGATTGTTGTGGAAAGCACAGATCACCCACCCATAATTAGAGATTGGAAGGGAGATAGTAAAAATGGTAAGAGTTGTACTAAGGATGCTCATCAAGCTGCCTTCCTGCCTATAGCTGCTGGTTGTGGGTTGTAACCAACCTGTGGTGTACACCCTCTGCAGCGAGGCACTTGTATTAAGTTTGTATTATGTACCATACACCAGGCAAAAAATCCAGTGACTTGTAGGCAGGTGATAACTTCATAAAAGACTCTCAGCAGGTCCATTCTTGCTTCCACACCGAAAACAAAGTTGATTATGAATTTCCATCTATAACTGTTTTCAGTCCTTCTGCTTTTGATTACTGCTAATACATCACATGCCATAGTTTCATCAACACAATAATTTTCAAGATAGACAATGATATACAAAAACGATCTATCTATCTTGTCAAAAAAATAATAAAAGTGAAGTATATAAGTGGAGATGATGATGATTATGTTAGATCAATTGTCCAGAGAGGGAATGATTCAAGCCTCTAAGGAGACAAGACGACTGATTATTAAAGAAATCAGATGAGTTGATAGTGTTATTATAAGAGTGATCTGTTGATGATTTCAAGAGCGCGAGTAAACCGGCTTTAATTTCAAGGATATCGTCATGGATCTGTCCCTCTTCCTCTCTCTCCTTCTTTTCCTTCTTCTTCAGTGTATCATGAGTATAAAACTGGTCTACTTCTTGATTGTTCCTAGAACGATTTTGTCCTGTTGACGATATTCTGATACGTCGTTCCTCGTTGTTGTTGTCGTCGTCGTCGTCGTCCTCGTCCTCCTCCTCCTCTCCCAGTCGGACTTGTAGATTTAAACAGCTTAAATGAACCCATTCTGTTCTCTTGAAATTGAATATCATTAGCTCTTCATTCGGATTATAAGGCTTCATACATTTACATCCAAACTTATTGTTTGGTAACAAATTTATCGATTGCTGGATATGCGAAAAACGATCGCTTAGGTTAGCTTTTCTTTCTAGCCAAGGGAAATGTTTATCTTTTCAATAACTTGCGAATGAAAAAAAGAGAAGACAGGAAGAACGAACGAATAAAGCGTCAAGTTGTCCAGAATTTCTGCCAGAATATTTAGGATTATTATTATTATTATTATTATTATTATTGCCAGCGAAGTGTAAAGAGAGTCTATAATACAAACGATCGACGCCGATCGATTGTTGCACCTGATAATCATGATCATGATCATCATCTGGATCACTACTACTAGATTCCTGGTCTCTATTGTAAGAAATGCAGCGTTCGAAGACAGGCTGGTTCGGTCGATTAGGTGGGGCTTGGTCGTCGAATTTATAAATATCTGCTTTACCTATCATTACATCCATAGATTTTTTTCGTGCCCACCCATATATCAACATTATCACTCCCCCGCTCATCTTTAGACATGTGAAAACTGACCAGCTAGACTGTTGAGATTAATAATACTCGGATGATCAGTTCGTATTAATTCTTGATCTTGGAATCTAGTATCGTTTGATTTCATTCTTTGTTCGTTAGATCTGAATCCTATCTTTTTCAATTTATCCACGATTCTGTTTAAACAAATAAAAATAAATATTCGTTATTATTATTATTTTTTTTCGGTTGTTGTTGGGTTATAAAGTTAACTGAATATATACTTTTGAAAAATCACATTAGTTTTCTTAGATTTTTGGAAATCATCGAATCTGTAAAACCATTCAACCTTCAAGAGAACCTGAGAGTGTGAGATCCGTTGTCGGTCTCGTGATGGATAGCGATGATTTCCAGATGATGATTCCAAGGGTTTCCGTTTCCTAATGTGTTTGATGATGGCTAACCAATAAGAATCGACATGGAAGTTTTCCTGAGTTTCTTCTGCATCAGGTCTACAAATGTACACGACATTGTCAGTGCAAATATGTATACTTACATCAAGTACGTTCCAGAATGTGAGCCTCTTACACCACAAAAACCGCATCCCCTTTCCGAAACCTTTGGTCGTCAACGTCCACCTGATCCAATTCCAACAACTCACTAAACTCCTCTTCGGAGACGAGTTCATCTTCTGCGGCCAGGTGATGACCAGCCGATGAGTCGTGACCGACGATTGAAGTAGCTCTTCTCTCGTTTTTCGCATCTTTTTGCGGCCATCCGTTTTCGTTCGTAGTCTTCTTCTTCTTCTTCTTCTCATGTTGTTGTTGCTGTTGTTCTTGCTGGAGGGTGGCCCGTTGGCGATGACCATCGAGTAGGACAGTCGATTGATGAATTGAATTTAGCTTTGATAGTAAGGTTTTATGTCCCCTCCTCAGTTCGGAGCTCTCTTGGATAATCGTAGGAGAACACCTGGGTACCAATACCCCCAGGAAGCAAGTTTTTTTCTTTGGTGTGCGGTTGGATGCTCTGGGCAAGGGTGGGGGGGTTACTGCAGGACAGCTATGGCGATGATAACCAAAGAATCGGTTGAGGTTGTTCCTGCTGCCCTGCTCGGAGGGGGAAGTTCTCCGAGAGGGTGTGCTGGGGGCTGTCCTGACCATGGTGGTCTGGCTCAAGCTTGTAACGGGTAAGCTGATATTCTGGCGATGGATTCTCAGCACCAAAAAAGAGAGAGAGAGACTAATACATCGTTAGACTAATCATGGGGAGTAGTATTTGAGCGAAGCCACTTAATGGAAATCAAGAAAAAAGTAACTATCGATCAACAGAAAACAGGGGATTTCTTGAACAGAAGACAAGAGGAATCGTCGAGGAGGTTCTTATTGCCAATCCTTGTCGGTGCAGTTGCTACACCCTGAAGGATAGAAAACAGGAGAATGAATCGATCCGAATCAGTTTCCTTTCAACGAGTAGCAATCTCGATCTCACTTACAAACACGTTCATAGTTTTGTTCAAATGGGCCAGTCCAACTACACACGTAACTCTCTTCCGATTGACCTTCGTCCTCAGCAGCAAACCCTTGAGCCACTATGTTAACACCAAGACCAATTAGTCGATTAAAATCTTAAAGCTGATGGGGTGATCATACATAACGTACCTATCTTTCGCAACACGAAATCTACTTCATATGTCCGTGGATAAACCGTATACTTCTTAGCCGGTTCACGACCCGAAAGAGCATCTTTAACTTTCTCACAAGCTGTAAAGAATAAGAATTTGCTGACTTTATAATTTCATTGAGACCATAACAAAAAAAAAATTGGAGTGAAGAATGATCATCTTAACGTCCGCCTTTAATGCTTTGATCAAAAGATTGGGCAAAAATAAATGAATAAGAGATGACGCACGTGGTTTTTCGGTAGGAGTTTGGTCCGATTGGCCCATATGACACGACCTTTCATCACACAGTGACTCTCGGTGGGTAGAGTCCCCACAAGCTATAAATATCAAGATAAATTTCAGGTGAGAAACTTCCTTCGAAGAAAAATAACGTGTGACTAAGACTTACAAGCTAGAGTGGCATTATAACTCGTAGGAATACTTTTTCGGGCCCACTCAAGAGTACACTGAGTTGGTGTAGGTTTTTCGCTCCAGGATTTGGGTACTTGAGGGAAGTGACGATTGATGATCTGAATCTTGCCAACTTGTGAACCGCCGTTTCGCTCAGGTGGGGCAGTAGTACCACACTCGATGAATGCTGATAATAATGTTAAGCTGATAATTATAAAGATTCCTATCACCCCAGTACATTGTTGAACGAACATTTTCCCCAGCTTATGTATTATTTATTATGATAATGATGGTTTAGGAAAATGATTATTTTCAAAATTGACCTCGAGCGAGAGATGGTGGAGGGGAAATTCAAGCTGTAATATATAATAGTATAAGAAAAGCAGTGGCAATATGGGAAGTCGCAGACGAGCTTTACGAAACCTCCGTGTTATAAATAAGTAGCCAGAGCTGGTGAAAAGCTTTAGCTTGGCACTCAAAGAACACAGTTCCTTCTCCTCATGGATCCGGCTTCTCTCTCCTGATCAACAATACATGTGTACATACGGCACATGGCAAATCTACTGTGTTCAACTCACTCTAAGTCCCTCCTCAGTGGAGGGGGCGCGCCGTCTCGCAGGTCCTCCGGCAAGCCATTGGCCTCAAACAAGCCGGGGGACTTTGATAAGCGAGTGTGTTCAAGCTGTTTACAATCCAAGCCTCTCCACACGATCCTTCCGAACTCAGTGGTTTATAAAAAAGTTTCTCAGTACATGTTACATACATGCAACAAAAATCGGATTGGCTTGTCACCTCATTTCTTGAGGGTTTGTTTGTATTGACAATATTTCCACGGAGCGGTAATAAGTAGCCGGTTGTATTGAACTACGAATGTGGAAGTGGATGGCCGTTTCATATAAAAAAAGAAAGAAGGGTCCTCTAAGCACAGTTCCGCCGAAGGAAGGAGTCAGAAGGACTACAAATATGTACCGGCCAAGAGTCAAGACATCGAAGTACAAAAAGATTGGCAAGTGGCAAGCCGAGTCACGAGGCAGAAACAGAGTAAGACGGAATGACTTGTGTACACCATAAGTACTTTAAAAGTCTCGCAATACCGAATCACGCTTATCCCGTTCCGAGCGCTTTCAAAAAGACGGGTGTCTATTACGAGAACTACGAGTCTCCTAATAGACCAATACAATCGCATGTTTGTACGATGCCCGGCCTGCCCGAGTTATTCCGCGTAGGTTCAGTCCCTCTTGTATTCTTTTTCTTCCTCTGCAGGAGAGCATTCGTATTCGAAAGGGTCAAGTTGCCCCCCAGGTAAAGCCGATCCAACCCGGTCGGCTGCAACCTGCAAAATTGGAATGGTTTTACATGGGTTACCTTGGATGTTAGGATTTTACTATAATACTATAACCAGATTTATCAAAAATAGCTTATTGTGGGTCTTGTTTTTATGGTTATTTTACTACAGACTAGCGATAAAATGGGGACAAAGAAATCAAGAGGAGAATTATCATCATCCTCATTCTAGATAATCACCAGTCATTCACTGTATCTCATTAGGTAAGTTCCACTTCTAACCTCATGTCATCAGAGGGGAAGTGAGTAACACGAGGAGGTTCTTACATATTGGTTCAATTCTTGAGGGCTAAAAATAGTGCAAGCCAAGGTGTTACAAAATACTGATTATGACAATATCCCACTTATCATATTATTGTTATTATAAATACACGTCATTCTGTTTAGATGTGAACTTTATATCACAGATGTTTTAATCCTGATTCCAGTGTAGTGCCTCAGATGAGTTGTCTGGTCACATGCGTGCCAGATGAGTATACCCTGATATAGTTAGCTCTTATCATAGTAATAGGATCATTGATTCGCAAGTCTTCTTAGCTTTTACCACCATCTTATTGCTCCTATCTTCAAAACAACAACAACAACAAATCACCTCAAGACAATCTCTTGATTTTTTTTCGAGGAACAAAACTATCAACACATAAAGACCAATCAAATCGTAGTTAGCGGAGAGGACTGAAACTGTTAGGTAATAATACATTGGCATCCATCGAGTCACATAATTTTACAGTCTGCAAAAAATCACCAGCCGGAGAATAGGGAAAAAGAGCGGAGCATTTGGGGGTCAGTGTGGAACGATGAGTGATGGAAAGCGAGGAAGTCGAGGTGATGACTGACGTTAGAGACGGTATTGCTCCAGGTATCAACTTGCCAAGCCTTCTCT
This sequence comes from Puccinia brachypodii, assembly GCA_019395275.1. NCBI lineage: Eukaryota > Fungi > Basidiomycota > Pucciniomycetes > Pucciniales > Pucciniaceae > Puccinia > Puccinia brachypodii. Next base: position 7,710 of record LUKR01001956.1, read on the forward strand.
CGCAGCTCTAGTCGAGCTTGTAAAGACGGGTACTGCCACATATGATGGACCTGGTGTAGTCTACCCACTTGAGCAAACCAAGCACCGATCGGCTCGACGAATTTTCTGCGAGCTTCTAAGCCTCTTCGCCATTCTGTCTCCCACTCCAATAGTGTTCCCGGTTTCTACGATCAGATATGGATATCTTTCAATACGATAGAATAGGATCATCAATGTTAAATAAGAAGATCATACCAACTGATAACTCCTCATCTCGTAAATCCCTCCATTAACTTTTGGTCCCGAGCATGGCCAGAATGCAAACTCTCTACAAAGTTGTGAGTTTCTCGAATGGACGAGCGATCTGATGTTTTTGGTAAACTCTTGGTGTTCCTGCTCACGAGATCCAGCAGAACGCCGTTAGGTTGAGTCGACCTGAAGATGAGGCAATGATTTAATGGTTGAGATGCAAGATGCTAACCGATCTTTCACGCATTTTACTCGTGGCGTAATCGTAACCCTTGTATCCCTCAAACTCCCAGATATGCACTATTCATGAAATCGGGCCGTAGTGATTATCGACACAGAAGAGACAAATCGTGGAGAAATTAGCGTCGAAACAGTAGGAAAGACGTAGGACATTACATTGCACCCGATGACAAGAAAAAAAACTTACCAAAGGTATCAAGTTCGCCCACGAGCACTTCAAAAGAGCCCTTCAAAGTCATTTTGAGATCGCTTTGAGAACTAAGTTTTTCAAAGTATGCGCCGCTGTTGTGTTGGGTGCACCATCATAATTGATGGAGAAAACACCTCATCTTTAGTGAGAAAGATCCGTGTTCGTGTCCATCGGAATGTTGAGCCATGAGTGTTCAGAATGACGAATGCCCTACTTACATGATTTCCTTGTACTGATCAACATGCTGAGGAAGAACCCTATGCTCTAATAACACCCGAGGAAAATGCGACACATGAAGACAAGTCAGATGACGATCTTAATGGAAGGCGATACAAAACTTCCGGTAATGTGGCTTGCTCACTCTGAACTTCGCTTATCGTTTTGGAGCCGACGGTGGTACTATGACTCTGGAAAGCCTCGTTCTGTTTTCGAGCTTCCTCGGAGCCATGAAGAAGTGAATTCAAAAGCTTGGGCACCTTTGGTTCGACGGCAAGGACAGCAGAGATCGAGACCGAACGGCGTGCGGTTGACAGGATGGGGATAGAACGCTTGAACAGTTTTGGTAACAAGCTTGTCATCCTGGTTCTTGGTGGTTGGCTGCTGTCGGCTGGTGGGCCCCGATCACAGCAGCTGGCACCACTGCACGGGGGGTGTGAGTTGGACCGTAGTGGCGAAGGACGGGGGTTGAAGGAAGCCCCGAGGTGGAGGCATAGTTGCTCCCTCGGTCACTAACTTAACAAGGTCGCTGGGGGCTTCTTCCTTTCTATTTTATGTCACCACCCTGTTTCAAATCATCCAAAAACGCTATCCTAAAATCTACCTCGCATACTCAGCAAAACCACCACTTTACACACCCATCTCATCAACCAATGCCAAACCCCCTGCTTCCGCAGAGCGGAGGCCCTGCGACCAGCAGCAACATGTCTAACATAGATATGTACGTTGCTGAGGGCTCCTTGCCCAATGTTGATAACCAACTAGCGGATAAAATCAGTGGGTTATGGGACACACTGATGCCTAGATTAGAAAGTCTCAAAAGAGCGGTATCTGGACAAGTTTCCAAAACTTCCGGAGCAGCTCAAGCGGACTCCTTCAACACTCTCCTTTTGAATTGAGGAGATAGCGGCAAACATGGCCAGACTTGAGAAGAAGGTAGAGACTTTGTCTATACCAACCCCTCCTAATATGACGGACCATACTGCGGCAAAACCAGGCCAGTTCCTCTATACTCAGAGAAGGCTGACAGGGCTCCTAACCCTGGTGTGCCAAAGAACTTACCACCGGTTCCCCCATCCTTGTACATTAATAGATTTAAGTTGGGGCAAGTGGTGATCAGGAAAATATTTGATCAACCAGAACCCTTCAAAGGTCTAACACCAGGAAAAAAAAATGGAACCTGCATGCAGGTGACTTTATGGTATCCCAGATGTATCTCAGAGGTATTTTGTATTGTATCTACAAAAGTCAAGCTGCATATCTCAACTTCTATCTCAGGCATATGTTGTATATATCCCTGACACGCTTCTACTAGAAAGCATTTACCTGGTTTTGGGTTGAGTTATTTTTTGTAATTTATTGTTCTCAGTGATTTTAGGATACCCATGTCATTCAGCCACTAAAGAATCAGCCAACCACCCAGTTTTCTAGCTTGGATCATTTTCCACTCATAAATAATTTTCACCTTTGAATTTTGTATGGTTAGGAATTGAAATACAAACACAATGAATTGGATGCAAATGGTATTTCCTCAATTTACATGATGAAAATAAATTTTCTGTGGATTGAGGCCTAATTTTAGTAAAAATGCATTCAATGAATAGAATTCAATTAAACAAAAAAATTTTCCACTCATAAACGATTTTCACCTTTGAATTCCATATGGTTAGCAATTGAAATATAAACACAAATGAATTGAATGCAATTGACATTTCCTTAATTTACATGAAGAAAATAAATTTTCTGTGGAGGCCTAATTCAAGTAAAAATGCATTCAGTGAATAGAATTCAATTAAACAAAAAAATATTGCATGCCCTCTAAATACAACATTGTTATAGTCTAAGTAGATGCCAGGTGAAGTGTTATTGGCAAGCTTTATGAGCCTCTGGGTGAAGGGATTTGGACTGGGTTATCTCAGAAATGCAGAGCATATTTTGGGGTATTGAAATTCCAGAGAAGCTCTACTCCTGGCTTATATTTTACTCACCATCAGGACTCCTTTGCCCTCTATCAACAGAAATTGTTCAGCCATGAAATGAAGAAACCACTATGATCTTGAGAAGTGATAGATTCTGAATCCAAAACTCTTAATAAACTGTATATATACTACTTCAAAAAAAAAGAAAATTAAATCAAGCAAATTATTTCCTACACGATAGTCCAAAATTGAATGAATTTATTATAATTATAAATTGTAACATTATAAAATAAGATGAAATTCAAATCACCACATTTTTAATGATTTAAGAGTAGCATTTTTTCAGGAATAACATGGAAATTTGAAAAATTCTTTGATGAATTTAGTTACAGAGTTTTCATTTTTCCTCTGATAA
>LUKR01001958.1:0-10914 GCA_019395275.1 Puccinia brachypodii
GAGGAGAGTGTTGAGCTTTAATCCACTTTCTTCTCCAGCATCCTTGAAGTACTAAGATTGTTGATACACTTGATAATATCTGCAACTACTCTGAATAAAAGAGCATAGAAATTACTCATTTCATTTTCCTCTTCTACTCTGTTTTTTCTCTATTTCTAATCCCTGAAATATATTCATTTTTCCCCCACTCTTGTGCCCTGTTGTAACTAAAGATACCCAGGCTCACACTCTTGTTAACTGATGTGCTACCATCAGCTCAAATTGTCCCTGACCACACCAATCACAAGCTTACTCACACTATGGCCGTCTACATCCTTAAGGCCCTGTTTGGCAGAAATATATCCAAGCAACACATTTTAAAATTGTGTGAAATCTGAAAAGTATTTGAGGTCCTGACCAGATGTCACCAGGGATGTCATGCAAAAAAAAAAAAAAAATTCTTGGATATTTTGCTGCCAAAAGTCTTTTCTGATTTTTTCTTGTCTCTTATTGATTCAATTCATTGTCTCAAGTTGCTTTGAATAAAAATCTTTCATATTAGTGAATTCATTTTTTTTAGATTACAGTAAATTCATCTGTGATACAAATACTGTGTTCCAGCCTTTGTCCCCCCCTCCCCATAAACAGAAGGCTCAGTGAAGGGACTTCACCCTTACAAATCAGTCTCCTCATCAACAGTATTTAGTCCTCATCCTTCCCCCTTTTCCCTCTGCAGGTTCTAGGTGCATATTCTCTTCTCTTCTCTTCTATTTGATCTTCATCTCCTTCTTTCTCTTCCAATAATTTTAATTCAAGAGATTCTTCCCTCTCCTGCACTTCCTAAACTAACTCCTTGGACTAGGCTATCCAAGCGGTTTTTGGACATGGCTGTCTAACAAGTGCTTGGACATGGCTGTCTAACAAGTGCTTGGACTGGCCTGTCCAAGCAGATGGTTGTGCCTTTCAACTGCTTGGAAAATCCAGTTTGACTACTTGTTGGATGGCCATGTCTGAGAACACCTCAGACAGCCTATTCTGAGGACTTTTCAGACGGACACGTTCAAGGGGTTATTTTAGGAAGTACCAGTTGGTGCTAGTAATGAAAATTATAGTTTTTTTAATGTTCTCTCCAAGACACTAATCCTAAGGACTGGTTCTCGCAAACAAGTTTCTAGTTCTTCCTGAGATATCACAGCCCCAGCAGCCCCAAAACTTGAATCCACCGCTAATATGATTAATCCAGCACCTTCTGAGTAGTCCAGATTTTTTAGTGTGATATATTTACCAATTATTTGTTTTAATTAATTAAATGCTTGATCACAAAATTGGTCCCAGACCCACTCCACATCTTTTCTTGTAAGTTTTTGTAACAAAGCCACTGTTTCTGAAAGGTTTTTGACAACAATTCTGACGTTTGTTTCCAGACCTTGATCTCACCCAACTTTGAAATTCCCCAACTCCCACCAAACAAACTTCCATCTACCTCTACCCTCTCACTCCAAGACTGAGAATATATCAACTTCTGTCCTCTTCAACTTGGTCTGATTCTCTGACTGTTTCCCTCCCTAGACAGTCCTTACACTTTCTCCTTCTACATGCAACCTGTTTTAAAAAACCTTTTTCCAGGCCCATTTTCAATCCGGATCCTTCCCTTGGACTACATCCACACTACGTTAGCTGGTATTTATGTCCCCACCACACTAGCTTTGATTCTGTCCACTCTCTAATCCCAATCTGTATCAACCTGGTGGATTTATTGGGTCTCAATTCTGTGCCTGTTCCACCACTCCAAGTTGTTCCTACTAAATTGGCTGGGACTCTTTCCCCACCTCACTAGCTGGGAGTCCCTAGAAATTCATCCCACAACATAAGGTGAGAATTTGTCCCCCCACACTAGATGTGATTCTGTCCACTCTCAATTCCTTCCTGCCCCAATATCAAACCTAACTCCATTTCTCTCCAAACCCCCCAAAAACATCTGATTTTGGCCAACCCATCTGTATTCAAACACTGTCTCAGTCTTCATTGAATCAAAGCCATGTCCCTTTCATGCCACCTTCCTGATAGCAAAGAGCGAACTGTTGCCTCCTCTGCTGCATGAATCAACAACCTGACACAGGTTTCTTTTGTTATTTTCCTTGATGCACTGAACCAGTCTACTGCTTCTCACTTTGATTGTGACAACCACAATCTATCATTGTCTTCACTCTCACCCCACTTCTCCCCAACCAGTTGAATTAAAAAACACCAAAACAAGTCACCACCAATCCATTTTACTACCCTCTCTCCAAACAATCATGGATTTCACTGCTGCTGTGTCATTGCCCCTTATTCCTTCTGATTGAAAGGACAAAAAATCTTTGATTGGTTGTCACTGAAATCTAGATACCCTGGAATTGTTAACAATTGTCAGACAATTGCTTGTTGTTGTCAATACTGCCACACCACTCTCCAAACACTCAATCAGTTTGTTGATCCCCATCTCAACCTCCCGGTTCTCAATCAAATCTCACACTTCTCTGTCTTGTCCTTCCATTGCCATCCCAACCTTTTCTTTGTAGCCAAATGGTTGAAGCCCGCAATCACAAGCCAAATCCATCAATTTTTCCAGTTGAACCCTGGTTGTCCAATCCAAATCAGCTTGGGCACAACCCCTTGAGAAATGCCAATAGAACCTATTTATATATCTTCAAGTCTTTTTAGTAGCCTAGGCTAACGATCATCAGTTCACAGCCAGTACCTCATCTGTTCATGCTTGACCCCTATTAACACATCATCTCAGTGTCTCTCTGAAAAATAAAAAGATCCAATCAATTCCATTCAACTTCATCTTGCTGCTGTAGTCTGATATTGCTTGGTCCATTCAATCTCATTCCATCTGCATGATCTGGTTGCTTCTTGGAACACTCTTACTATCCTCTGACAATTGGCCTTTTTTAAACTTTTCTTGGTTTCCTTCTTTGTATAGGGGATACTGTGATCAAGCCCTTTGCTGCTCTTGGTTTTCACAAGGCTACACAGTTCAGATCATGTAATCAGTCTCCTTACCAACAGTATCTAGTCCTTGACAGGGTTGTGTGGTTATGATGCCTGTAATGATCTTCATTTATCTCTTTCTTTCTTTCTTTCTTGTTTGTCATCACAATGATTTTTTGGAAGCCTTTCCTTCCATCAAATTCTAGTCCAAGCCTCATTCATGACTCCAAGTCAGTGAGTTGATCCAAAACAGATTGTTCCTCAGGTTACACTACCCCGGGCCCCACCAGTACAAAAGAAGCCAGTATGTAGCCCACCTACGCACTCATCTCCTTTAAGAATGTGTTATAGTTACATACATAGCTCATTTTTTTCTGGATTTCTGAGTTGGATTGACAATTACTTAAATATCAAACTGAGGAAAAAAAGAGGTTGTGAGAGGTCGCTACGGTGTGACTTGAGATAAAAGCAAAGGGAAAAAAGAGGCAAGAAATAACGTTATACCATGTGCTTCCAATCAACCAAAAAGGGATGAAAAGAACAAAAAAAGAAAATACATTGAAGTATATATATAGATATATAAATGCGAGTTTGTGTCTATCTTGCTTTTGTTTTATGAGGAACAAGAGAGAAATGGTACTTTAATCGACTTGTAAAGCGATTCTATGGAGAGAAGGAAAGAGGAAGAAGTTACATAAACTCCATCAGTCATGGTTTCTTATATGAATTTGGAAAGAGGAAGAGGAGTGATAGATAGGGAGAGAGATGTCAATTGTATTACTGCTCACTTAATTCCCATAGCCATTAATTCCGCAACCAGATATCTGAAAACCTATTATTATAAGCATTTGTTTGAGAGTGATTAGTTAGATTTTCAACATGATTTTCTTTTTAGAAGGATTGATAATGCTTATAGTTCATAATCAAGCAAGATCTTTCTTTGGGCAGAGAGAGAGGGAGAGGGAGAGAGAGTACTTACGTAAGGAATAGCGATAACGTCCATATGATTAGTTAATTGACCAGAGAGAGATTCCAGACTTTGACCATTTTGGAGACCATTAATAGATTGATCGGCGAGAAGTTGATCTATCTTAAGTTGAAAGTCGGGCTCGCATTGTCTACAATATTCACCTTGAGGCCCGCGAATCTTGATAGAAGACGAGTATTTAGGTTCGTTATGATGTGATGGATGATGTTGACTGGAGGAAGCTCCAATATCGGTGGTCTCGTCACTCAGATCATATCCTAATGAGCTTAATAATCCGCATCGTTTACAGATCCAGGCGGTCGAATAATCGGAACAGTTCATTAATCGGTCTTGTAGCAAGAACGAGGTACCATGGGCAAGTAAGGCATCTCTCTCCATCTCTCCGAATCGGATCCCTCCTCCCCTTTTACGTCCCTGAAATAACAAAAAGAGTCGTTTCATCAAACGCGGTCTCGTTATGATTTGTCTATGGTCAAGAGAAAGAAAACTTACCTTGACTGGTTGACGAGTCAATTTATCGACTTTCCCAGTCGTTCGGACTTGCCATTTATCTCCAACCATATGACGGAGACGTTGGTAATAGACTAAACCGATATAGATGTCTGCTTCGAACTCCTTTCCGGTGATTCCACTGTACATGGGCTCGTTACCATGATAGTTATATCCGGCTGCTCGAAGTTGTTCTCCAAAGAAAGCCGATGGTGTATCTTGTTCATTGAAGCTGTATACGAGATGTCGAACAAAAGACGTAAGATTTTATTCCCCATGCATGCGAGAGAATGGAGATGATTTCCTATTGATGAACTTACCGGAAAGGTGTAGCATCTTGAGCGATACCATGCATAGCCCCAGCTTTACCAGCCAAACTTTCGACAAACATACCGATAGTCATTCGCGAGGGAAAAGCGTGAGGGTTAATGATCACATCAGGTTGGATACCCGATTCACTGAAAGGCATATCGATCGAAGGCCATTTTTGGGAACAGACACCCTTCTGTCCATGTCTTGATGAAAACTTATCTCCTATCACCGGTGAACGTGGTACTCTTAATTTGAAATGTATCTTCGTACATTCTTTCGCGCTGTCTCCTCCTACAATTGATTCGTTGTAAAAAAAACGTTTCGCAGTTAGAAACTACTTTCTTTTTCTATACTACAGATAATTTTGCAGCCTGACCGATCATTCTAACTTCTTCCACATAGGCTTCTTCATCACCCTTATATTTTTCAAAACTAGTTTTACCAGTTGTCTGATCGACATAAGCGCACAGAGGGTCACCAGAGCGGATACGACTACCGATGAAAACGATGCCATCGGAGTCGAGTTTATCGCACATCTTATGAAACACGCTGGTCTCCGAACCACCTAAAGATCTTCCGAGACCGAAATGTTTTTCAGAGGTATTCCGAGTACCTTCAGGAGCAAGTTCGACGATCATTGACTTATAAACAGTCCCATGAGCGAACCCCCTCTCATGTGCAGATTTATTCAAGATCATCGCGTCCTCCATGTCGTATCCCGTGTAAGAGATTACAGCAACTACTGCATTGGTCCCGTTAGGGAAATGGTCCATTTGGTAGACGTCATGAAGTGCCGGTCGGACGATGGGCGTTTGCCCTGTTTGGAGTCGATAAAGCTTGTTGTCGGTTCGATGGTGGATTACTCCAGACGGGGTACCCATAGTTTGTTTACTCATCTGACATTGATACATGTTTCGGGGTGATTGATTGAAATCTGAGAACGGCGTAAGGTTGGCAAGTAGTGATAAAACATGGGTGGGTGAAATCTCGACGTGGGTACTGAATCCCGGATCGATCTCTTCTTCAGAGCAGGCGATATCCATATAGACTTGCTCGAATGATCCTACCAGATCCGTCTTCTTGTTTGATAGTAGCTGGACCGGACGCATCATTCGAGCGGGCGTTGAAAATAAGAACAAACCAGGATATTGTCCACCTTTAGACCTAGGCACCAAACCGATCTCCAATTCAAGTGGGATGCCTTCCAAGCCTTCAGTCTTCCAGGTCCGAAGTGCTGTTGCCATCCTAGAACAGAGTGATGAAGAGGCCCAACCAATAATCTGACCGTCCAGTTGAACAGAGACAAATTTTGAAGGGTGGATGGTCGTGTCGAACGGTTGACTCATTCCCAAAGAAAGTAGCAGAGGCGGTATGTTTTTGACCGAAGGTGCCGAGGTTAGAATTTTACATTTGTGGGCGAAATGGTTCAGCAGTCCACAGGGTGAGCCATCAGGTGTGTGGACGGGACATAGAAAGCCCCATGCCTCGGGTAGAAGTTTTCGGACGGTGGTGGTCTTCAATTCGGCCTGTTTACGGACACCGGACGCACATGGTTAAATCAAGATTTTCTCAACAAGGGTAAGGGAAATGCAATCGCTCACGAAAAAGGCACCTCGATGAACACATCTAAAATGAGAGATATAACGATAAAAGTTGAGTTTCTCAGCAATTATAGTAAACCCACTAGTCTGTTGAAGATCGAGTCCGGTGGGAGACACCAAGTTTCCGGTAGCGAGGAAGAAAGTGACTCTTCTACCGATATCAGAGTACACCTTACTCATAGCTTTGGTCACAAATTTATTATCAGAAAAGGTGACCCCTGTTGTCGATTTGCGGACTTCACTGGCAATCTGGGCTTGGATACCCCCTAGATATTCTTCGAACCGTTCTTTCATGATTGCTGATAGTAGATGCCCGGGTAAAAGGATCTCTTGGTGTTGAGGTGAATCTGGATTGTCCGCACAACACTCGCCAGCTACTAAGGCGTATAGTTTTTGAATCATAAACCTGATGACGATTCAAGAGGAAAGGAGTATTCTCATTTCAGTCAGGTTGTTTCCCGTGATCAATATAACAGAGCAGATAATATTCAGACAAACAGTAGTAGACGATATTTGCTCATCGGGTCTTTGAGATGAACGAGGACGATCCTCTGGAGTAAATATCGTCCTATTTGCTCAGAAGTCCAATCGTCAGCACAGCCTAGTACGACTTTAAATTTTGAACCAAGAAAATCCAAACAAGCAGAGGCGGTTGGTAATGAATAGTATTGAAAGTTCCGGAGCATAAGCTCGATTCGATCTGTCCTGAAGGTATCTTCGAATGCATTTTGAGCAAGGCCGGTAAAGATTTCTTGGTCACTAGCACCGATGAGAGCCTTGAGAAGCATGACGACTGGGACCATATATTCACTCTTGCGCCAGCTGAATCTGAAGGTGATGGTTCCATTGGAGAGGTAATGTAGGGTGTTCGTCTGACTGGTTTGGTCGGGACGGACACATCTGATTTGACTGGCAAAGGTCGTGTAGAAATTCCCTCGGTTTACAAAAGATGACCGGATGAGAGATGTGACATGATTCCTCCTAGGGACGATGAGGCATCGAATGATTTTCTCATTACCATTGACAACGAAATAACCTCCCATCTCTTCCGATTCTTCATTATGATAAACAAGTTTGGCCGGGCTCATCTGTCTGATATTACATTTCTCCGACTGCAAATGAGGGGTAGAGGGAGGGAGGGGTTAAAATTGTGATGTGTAATTGGATCTGTGGTAGCTGAGCTCGTACTTTGACCATAATCGGCAGTAGTCCAAAATCACGATATTCGTTTTGAGGGGCACCGTTATTGAGCGACCAGGTTACTTTTGCAGATATTTTGCCAGCATAGGTCGTAAGTCTTTCACGCGCCTGAATGATGATACATTTCAAGTTTGACGGGTGTTTCAGTTTACGATTCATGGGTTCATAGAAATGTTTGTATGGTTATAAGACCTCAGTTGGGTAAATCCTATCCCGAAGTGCACCTTGTCCTTTTTCCATTGCCAGTGGATTTGAGATCATCACTTCCGTAATCTTAACTGTCAGGAATAATCAAGACAGAACAGGGAATCAATGAACTGTGATGGAGATGATGATGTGCACAATTACCAGATAAAAAAACATATGAAGAGTAGAACGCGAACTTACACTCTAACCTGTTCCTAGAATTACGAGCATCGCCAGCCTGTTTCTCAGAATCGAACACCACTTTGGAGGGTAAGTCAGCGACGGCGAGGCCAAGTAGACCTGGCGAACCATCTGGCCCGTCGAAAAGGGCGTTGAAGGATGTGATATGAGGTGCGAGTAGCTCGTGTATCGCCGGGTTTTCAGTTCCTTGGGTGGATGGATGTCTGAAAGTGTTTTCTCGCTTGAGGGTGCCGAAGGAAGAGGAGGCTGGCGGCGGGCCATCCAGTTTGCTGGTCGATGGTACTTGGTCCGCGGCGGCCAGGCTGGGTGACATGGTGAACTTGCGTTGTTTCCTTTCCTTTCCTGCTGTTTCCGTTTCCTGTGTGTTCTGTGTGGGTGTGTTTTGTTTTGGCGAGTAGATATTTCCAGCGGTGAATTCAAAAAAATGGGCAAATTGAATATCCGAAATCGATCGCCCCTCTCCAGTTTTGCATATGCAATATCAGCTGCCATCGGTGCTCGTGCTTCAATTGGAGTAGAGCCTCAGCTAAAATATTCATGTTGGTACCCCTTGGTCGGCCTCCCAAATAGCGATCTTGACATTCTCATCTGCGGTCATATCCAGCCGATAAATGAAACATGTAAATATAACCAACAATCCAATCGGGTGCTGCCCGTCTTCTATTTTTTGCAAACCCCATACAGCGCCGGCGCAACGCAAAACACGATTGAGCTGATCCTATGAGCTGCATAACAATTGCAAACCTATGGCGTACATGATCCCCGCCAGTTCGATACTGCTTGCATTTCCAAAGTATGGATGGAGGCCCTCGAGCGACAACCCAGACAAAATAACCAGAAACATAATCAGACCACGTCAGGAAGGCCAATTCACACGCCAAAGCTGCCTGGGTGGCGCCAGGGGGGCAGCCAAACCAGACACTTTTGTTTGCGCCATCCATTTGGCAAAAGAGACGCCATGTTTATATACCAACAAACATGACAAAATCTGGGTCAGGGCTGTCAATGGGTGACTTGTCATCCACCCTAGCCAAATTTCTACATTCCTCTCATACTAATCTGCACCATTGTTAGCTGTATTAGAAAATATTATACAGCTGTATTAGATAATATTATACAGCTGTATTAGATAATATTATACAGCTGTATTAGATAATATTATACAGCTGTATTAGATAATATTATACAGCTGTATTAGATAATATCATAATATGTTCAGAGCACCTATATATGTATTGAGACCATGTGTCAGGCATTGGGCTAGATTTGTACATCTGCACCTCTGGAATTGTCATTGAATATTCCAGGTTCCATTTCTCCATGTCATAAGACTGCTTGAGCCCAAACTTCCATGTTGTCTCTCCAAGTCATAAGACTTCTTAAGCCCAAACTTCCATGTTAGGACCTCTCATATAGCTCTCCTGCCAGTTTTGAATTACCCTTTTCTAACTCTTGAAGAGAATACTTGAATCCCTCAACAAACTCAACATACTACATTGGTAAATAGTTAAGTACACTATTGATACCAACAGGTAAAGCTCATCACCCCTTTTAGATCCACAACCCATTCATTGACTGATTAAATATTGGAAACACAGAATGAAGTGCATCAAATGTTGCCAAGCTCCCCAAAAACTTGGTCAATGATGCCAAGGCTGTATCAACACTGCTTCTCTCAATGATAATAAACACACAAACGTTCCTGCTCCTAAGAATGTGTTGAAAGCTAAACAGAGAGATGCATTGAATTGTGCCCAAGAAAAATTTTTGATGTCCAAGACTGCTAGTATTAGTAAGCAATTACCACCAAATTCACCTGATGTTGAAGTAATGTCATCACCTGCTCCTGACAAAAGCTCTTACAAGGTTGTCAAATCCCAAAGGGTTGCATCTTGTAAACCATATACAACAAGTGGATCAAAGGGCGGGAAATCCCATGGAAAATCAAAACCAAAGTCTGCCCCCACCAGTAAAGGGGTAATTCCTATGTCCAACATACCTGTGATGATATTAGTCCAAAGTGGCTTTGAGATCAGGATTGGTGGGACCCTTCTGTTCATCAAGGGGCATTCACCATTCAACCTAGAAGTCTAAAATCCCACCACATGTTACTTACAAAGCTTTGCCAACACTTTATTGATACAGATGTGGGTGAACATGGAAATTTTGGTCTCAAACGCTTTCCTTTTACTAAATTAGGCTCAAAAACTGCTGGGTTCAATGATCAGGTATCCTTTGCATTGTTTCTAGAGCAGACTAAGTTTATCAATCTAATATTCAACTTCAATACCTACATAAAGAAGTTTACAAATTTTTTTGACAACCATCATAGCAAAGGGGAGGATGATAGTGAATCTAGCCATCATGGTGAATCTGGATCTGAACTCAAGTCTCTTGAATCTTTTATGAATACTCAACCCAAAACCCAACCTATCTCAGACATCTCTTGTGTAGTCACAAGCACTTGGGTCACATTGAATGGTTGAACTAACAAAAGTGTACTGTGCGGCAAAACAACACCAGCATTTCTATCATCCATGACATCTATACCCAATTTGCATTGGTCTCAAGACATCCAAACTGTTCTCCTGCCTGTGTAGGTCACTCAAAGGTTTCCACCATGTGAGTTCAACATTTAAAATCATGACTGAAACAAATAACTGAAACTGATACTTCTTGATACTCATGCAGGGACATAAAATCTGGTATTAGATCTCTCCAAACTCACCTGGGAGCACTTTTGTACTCTGGAGACTGCCAAAACTAACTGCTTGGATGGGCCAGTCCTACAAGCACTCAGACCGGCTTGTCCAAGCAGTTCTTGGACATGGCTGTCCAATGAGAGGTTGAACTGACATGTCAAAACAGTTGGCAGGTGGGACTATCTGCTTGGACACCAATGTCCAACCTCTTGTTGAACAGCCAAGTCCAAGGACTGCTCCAATAAACTGGTCCAAGAAGCCGTCAGACCGGCCTGTCCAA
>LUKR01001959.1:0-10913 GCA_019395275.1 Puccinia brachypodii
CTTTCTTTCTTTCTTTCTTTCTTTCTTTCTTTCTTTCTTTCTTTCTTTCTTTCTTTCTTTCTTTCTTTCTTTCTTTCTTTAATTTTTCTATAGGGGGGGATCAGACTGTGAAACCCCCCTCAGCACGGGTTTCCCAAGAGATTATATAATCATTTCCAATCTACTTTCGTCCCTTCTTCTCCTTCTCCCCGCCTAGCTCAGCCGAGATCTTTCCCTCTTGTTTTACTGAGCTATTTAGGTAAGTATTGATTATTATGATTCTCCATCATTCTTCTTTCATCACTTCGTTGTACTTACAGAGATCTTTTTTATTTATTTTGCTGAGCTAGCTTATAGAAATACTACACTCACTGGTCCTAGAACTCTCTCCAAAGCTACTGCTTTGTCTAGTTCCCCCATCTCCCTACGTACGGTGTAGAGTCTTACTTCGACTCTGACATTTTCCTCCTGTTTTTCCCCCGCATCAGCATCCCCAAGCTGACTTGGCTGAATATTTTCTTTCGCTCAGTGCCAATCCAGCTCGAAGGAACTAACTATTTACTCAGGTCGAGATGGAGGACTTGCTTGATTTACAATCGATTCGTAGGATCTTAATGAGACTAGAAGACACTATCACTTTCCGTACGTCTTCTGGAATTCCTTGTAGCTGAGCCTCACACACTCAACCTGAAAGCCCCACTGATCTTTTTTTTTTTTTTTTTTTGTGTATTGATTGTCTAGTGATGATTGAACGAGCTCAATTCGCACACAACCAAGGGATTTATGAAAAGTCTAGTCAGTTTACTGCACTCGATTTAGATTCTATTGAGTGCTCGTTTCTGGGATGGATGTTACGAGAAACGGAAATGACACATGGTTAGTCTCCACTTTCCAGAACCTATATTTTTAATTTTATCATATTTTACAAAAAAAAAAGGAGACGAAAACCGACCTCGTCCAATTAACAGCAAAAGTTCGAAGATATGAAGCACCAGATGAATATCCATTCACGGCACGAGAAGAGCTCCCGAAACCGATCTTACCGATGCTTGATTTCCCGAACGTTTTACACCCCAACAAGATCAACATCAACTCGAAAATAATGGAATTTTATATTAACAATATCGTACCGGCTTTAACTGCGAGAGAAGGTCGGTCTAACGATGATGGTCACTATGGGAGCTCAGCTACGAGAGACGTCGAGATCTTACAGGCCGTTTCTCGTCGGATTCATTATGGTACCTATCCTCTCCCCCAACTCTTCCTCGATGAGCTTTGGTAAGGAAAGAAGCTAAGCTTGATTGTTTTTTTTTGACGATATGGGGTCTAGGAAAGTTTGTTGCCGAATCCAAGTTCCGAGCGCATCCGAATGAGTTTATAGAACATATCCGAACGAAGAACAGCGAAGCTTTAGAGAGTTTGATAACCAAACCAGCAGTCGAAGCAGCTCTGATCGAGAGACTCAGTAAGAAGGCATTAACTTATGGGCAAGAGATTTCTGATGTCAATCATGGTCATCATCAGAATGGGCTCGAAGTCAGACATAAGTTGGACGCCAAAGTGGTCGTTGAAATGTATAAGAATTGGGTGATCCCTCTCACTAGAGAGGTCGAAGTCAGTCTTCTCTCTCTCCACCTCCCCCCATGAACCACACATCTTATCTGTAACTGATTAACCATTTTCTCGATATACGTTTTTTTTTTGTGCACACCATGCAGGTCGAATATTTGTTGGGTCGATTAGACGGGCTTTCGAAAGAAGAGCTTTCCCAACTTGAGTCCAAATAATCCAACAACCATCATCATCAGTCAAACATACACGTACTCTTCAACTATTCTTTTGCTCCTTGTTATATAAAAAAAAATCGTTCTCATCCAATTTCTATATGTATATATATGACTCCTCCACTTTCCTTCATAATTTCCATCATCAGCACACCAAAGTTATAGTCCACAATCTGTTATTCTCAATATCTTTTTTCATTCATTAATTTGCATGTACATACCAAGCATGCCATCTCTGCTGTTTTGCATTGAATTCTCATTTTCTGTTTATAAGTTTTGACTCTACGTCTAGTGTCGAAAGAGTGTCTGGCTCAAACTATCTTGAACTCTTTGCGACGATTGGCATCCCCCTGGGCTTTTGGCGTGTTGCTGGGGGTGATCCGATGAGTCCGCGGATATCCGACCCTGCCCCCCCAGCCACCAAGAAGCTCCCCCCCGCCAGTCGGCCAGCCACCTCGCAGCCGCCGACGATGCCACCGAAACGTTGGGTTCCTTTTCTCTGCACCTCCCTATCCGAATCATCCCTCTTGGCCCGATCCCGACGTGTTAGACTGACTCGTGCCACTTGCTTGTTTCCTCTCTTTTTTAGATGATCTTAACAGTGCGTGATTCCGTTAAACCACTCGATCGTCATCATCATCCACCAGGGGAACGCCACCACAGATGTTGAATTTCTTCATTTTTTCCCCCCTGAACCGATTACCAAAATCAATCAATGGAAATGGTTTTTTTTTTTTTAACGATAACTGAATAAACAGAGGCCGGACAAGAAGATTCAGATTTCCCAATCTTATGTGAGACTTGTTTAGGAGACAATCCATATGTGCGAATGTCGAAACAAACATTAGGAAAAGAGTGCAAGATATGTACCCGACCGTTCACGATCTTTAGATGGTTACCTGGAGCAGGGATGAGGTATAAGAAGACGGAGATCTGTCAGACTTGTGCTAAACTTAAAAACGTCTGTCAGACTTGTTTACTCGACCTTCAGTACGGCCTACCTACTCAAGTTAGAGATACCGCTCTTGGTATTAACTCTAAAGCTCCAATCAGCAATATCAATCGCGAATATCACGCTCAAAACGTACGTATATATATAGATATATAACATTGCTAAAATTCTTCAAATATACTTTAACCCCTCATTCTTTCCCTCTTTTTTTTCTTTCTTTTTTCTGGTAATCATAGATGGAAGGCCAATTGGAAGGATCATCAGATTTGATTAACTATGATCGACAAGACGCAGGAGGGAAGGATGTCTTGAAGCGACTAGCACGAACCGATCCATATTATGTTGAGTTCTCCCTCATTTCCAAAGGCTCGCGAGCTCGACGAGGACACCAAAGCTAAGATAATATTCGGACACAATCTTAGAAACGCAACAGACCTCACATCTGTTCTTTTTATGCGAAAGGTGAATGCGCTCGTGGGGATGGATGTCCTTATCGTCATGAGGTACCTATTGAGAACGAGCTCAGTAAACAGAACATTCAAGACCGATGTAAGCTTTCTATTCACAGTCTTACGTAGGAAAAACAACCACCAGGAGGGGACGATTTTTGATGAGGCTAATCTTGATGGGTTCCCATCCAAAAAAAAAAAAAAAAAAAAGATCACGGACGAAATGATCCAGTAGCACGCAAGATATTATCAGCCTATGCGTCGACGACGGGTCTAGAACCACCTCCTGATGAAACGATCGTCTCCCTATTCCTATCCTCATTACCTACGGAAGCGACGAACGAATCGATGATCCGACATTTCTTTAATTCGATCGGCATTGAATCTCCGAAAATCAAATCAGTAGTAGTCGTACCTACGTCCAAATGTGCATTCGTCAATTTCGTCAATAGATCGATTGCTGAAGATGCCGCTAGTAGATGTAGCGTTCGTGTTCAGATCGCTGGGAAAGACGTCCTCGTTCGTTGGGGTCGTTCTAAACCTAAGAAAAATGGTGCTGAGGGAAGTGCTGGTACTTCGATCAGGAACGCTGTTCCTAAACCGGTGGATGATGTTAATGCCTCGGTCGGTGAACGCGAAATCGCTAGTAGCATGTAACTCTTTATGTTTACTTCTCTCTCTCTCTCTCTCTCTCTTCTTGCTTCTCCCCTTTTCACTTTCGGATACTATACATCCCATAGGTGAATAAATTCCTACCCATAACCTCCAACCCGTCCTGATCACTCCAGGAACTGAACATGATTAGAGTTTATGATACACATGCTATCCAGAAGAATACGATATGAGTGTTGAACCCGACCAGTTTTCCAATTTCTCCTTTTTTTGATCGAGATTGGAGCTACTAGGTTCAGGCAGAATCAACGAGGACATTCGAGTTCTAATTGGTTTGAAGTAGCTTATTGGTAGAGACTGGGGTTTTGAAAAAGTAGAAAGGGAGATTCTTTGCTCTAGTTATGAGTGGGGAATTGATTTCAGATTAACCAGTTTATTCCAGAGGTCTAATTTCTGAGGCCTGATTCCAGTCAGGATCGATGAAAACCTTGAGCAAGGAGCGTTTTGATGCAGAGTGTAGCCGTCAGACTGTCTAAGATCGGATGGAGTGAGAGTGACAGTAATCAATCAAGACTTCAGTGGCTCAGTCCAAATGATTATAACCGTAGGATGATATCAGATGCCGCTGATTAGCTTCAAGATCTACAGCCTGAATGATGATATTAGCGCCCTCACTTTTCTGCTTCTAAGGAATGGTAGAGCAGAATCTGGGGTAGCTATTCACAACCACCAAGAAGTTTTTGTGTTCTTCTCTCAAGGATGGCCATGTGAAGTTCTTCGAACAGTTTTGAGGTCTGACAGTGAGAATGATAAAGATTATTAGCGTATAGATGAGACAAAGGTGATCCAAGAACAGGGTCTTAGGAGATGAGGCTTTGCTGCAGTGAGCAATAGTTTTCTCACCTGGGTTCAACACCGGCTTTGCCACTTCGTACACCAGTATCACCCAACCCCATAAGTTTGACTATAGTCGTCCATCTATCTGTCCATTTTATCTACAGTTACGCTATATCAGAATCAGAATCATTGTAAAAGTCCACCCTTCTTAACACACTAATATTCTATGAACAGTGTCTTAGACCAATGCTTGGACTGTTCCGTGTCAGCCAGATACAACTATGTACCATCAAGATTTTGTCAGCCTTCTGGCATCAACATTAATTATGTATGAAGGGAAATAGAAGACTCAATAGAATTAAAAAAACAAGAGTAATCAGAATCTGAGACAAAATTATCATTCTCTTCCAAAGAACAAACAGCCTAATAGTAATAAATAAGTATATTTTTGGGAGCATTAATTTGTCCACTACATTTCATACCATTGTGGTGCTCCCAAATCCAACCAATACAATTTTTTTTTTGGTCTTTTCTCTGTGAGAGGCCTACATATAACCAACCACCCTTGAGAAAAGAGATGGGGCTTTGAACTTGACAAAGTCACTTGAGACTATATGCTGCTATAGGGGGGGTGGCTCTGAACTCATAAAGTGAACCTCCACCAGGAGGTACTTGTACCAAACCTTACCAAACTCATGTGGTAAGAATGGTTTCTTTGTGTCACTTTTTAACAAATTAATTGGTAATGCTTTCATACATAAACAGTTGCTTGCTTTTTTTTTGCTTCTGATATTCTCAACATGTGATTTCACAATTTTGTCTATCTTTTGATTTGACTGTAGTACCACTCTATATGATTCATTAGAAAAATTGATTGACCCAAGGGTAGTATTAATTTCTGTAGAGAACAGACACACAGAAGTATGCATGTTGTTTTTCACAAGCGGCTAGGGTGAGGACCATGCCACTGTTAAATACCCAGGGAGGTGAAGTGCAAAGGCTGATTGGATATCATACATCTTCTCAATTTTCACCATCTCCATGACCCATTAAACTGGTCATTCAGGGAAATATATACACCTCTCAAAACCCTTCAATGAACCCCTAAACTGGTGATTGAGGGACATGTGTT
Organism: Puccinia brachypodii; assembly: GCA_019395275.1. Taxonomy (NCBI): domain Eukaryota; kingdom Fungi; phylum Basidiomycota; class Pucciniomycetes; order Pucciniales; family Pucciniaceae; genus Puccinia; species Puccinia brachypodii. The sequence continues at coordinate 5,746 of LUKR01001959.1, forward strand.
CACCTCTCAATGACCAGATGAGCCAATTGCCAAGGGGAATGAGTCAACTACTCCAGATGATCAGATCAATCAATCATCAAGAAGAGGGAATACTGCTCTCAAGACTCAATGACTGGCTGGATCAGTCATCCAGAGAAGCTGTATAGTCTTAAATTGAAGACTGGCTCCACCAGTCATGACAGTCATCAAGCAGAGTATGTATGTCTTGCCTGGATGACCAGCTGATACAGTTCAGGGCTGATCACTTTTTACCCAACTTGATGACCGGACCTAGAAGCTAATCAGGGCTACAGGAGGTGTGAAGGATTTCAGAGGACCACAGTTTCATGAGGATAGAGTTATGAAGCTAGTCTCTCTTGATTCTCTGACTCAATAGATCAGTAAGAAGTTTTGTTGAGAGAAATTGAGTAGATAAGATGTTTCATCTCCGCTGTAAGGTTATGAGGTTGCTGATCTCATGTGCAGAAAGATAGTCTCCTTGATTGTGGATGATAATCTTGGAACTAACATGTTTCCCTTCCCACAAGCCAATCAAAATCATGGCCTCAAGTGCCTTAGGGCTTACTCTTGTCATCATCAGTCAAGTTTTGTTGAAAAGAATGTGAAGCCTCTGTTGAGGTTTTGGACAACAGGCTGTTTGATGTCCCAAAATTTTGGATTCCAAAGGACAATTATACATCATGAGATCAGGTAGTCCATATACTAACCTTCAAACCCACATTAGCAGGGAGAAGGTTTGTTTTAATGTCAACAATGCAAAGCAAAATAAACCATGCAGGATGTTCTTGAATCTTCCCTTCCTCAATCTCAAGCATCTCTTGTCAAAATTTCATTACCTGCATCACTTGGCATAAAATTTGTTACTGATTTTGAGAAGTCACATTTACCTCACAAGTTATAATTTTTGGATTTTTACCGCACACTGAAAAATGTGAAGAATTTGATGTTACATACCAGGATGGTGGAAATTCCTCAGACTCAACCACTACATAGCAAAGTCTGTAAAAATCAAAATATTTCAAAGTAAACAAAAACCGTGACATCATTGTTCTTCCTGTCAGATGTTGGATATAATTATAGCCAGGATGTATGCTTCTATCAAAACATAGTGTGTATATAGTCGTGACTGTCTCTCATCCAAGATAGCTTCCTGACTGAATCTAAACTACTTTTATCTTTTTGTCCAGTCACTGTCACAAGACCCAGCGTCTGTAAATTTCAGTTCCCTTCAGCCTGGTCCAACTCAACATCAGACCAGCAGAACCTACCATTAATTGTACCTCCCTGGAATGTTGGAGCCAACATACAAGAGTGTATACCCTGGATGACTGGAACAGGTAATAAAGATGGTGTACAGAGAGATCTTAAAGAGAGGAAATGAAAGAAAAATTGTTGGAACCCAGGTAATACAGGGTTATCCTATTCCTGGTAATGACATCATTCAGGCTCACTCAGATCCCATTTCAACAATTCAATCATCTTCAATTAAAATCACAAAAATGCCAGGACCTCATCTTGCTTGGTTTGGTAAACTTCACATCTTTGTTGGTTGTGGGCTTTGTCTTGCTGGTACTCAGATACTGGTATAAATTCTCTTCATCATCAACATTTCTTCTATCCCTCATAAAACAACTTTATAAGATTATTATTACTGTCTCTTCTAGCCTCCATTGCAGCTTGTTTGATCAAAAATCTTTGTGTACACTTATAATATCAATATTAATATTGTGTACAGCCTCCCTTCTTATTCAACTCTGTTCAGTTTATCAAAATCTTCCCTTCTTACATGACTTCACATAGCTTTCTTTAAATCTCCCCTTCTTTCATCAACTTTTCAGGTACTCTCTGAAGATATAAATCACATTGATTGATTGATTATACTTCAAGATAACTTAACTTCTATCTCTATATATCATCCATTTGGCGAAAAAAATCTCTTGTTTGAATCTCATCTTCCTCAACTTCTTCAATCAACTAGAACCTTCTTTTCTCAGTGATATTATCCTTATAATATTACTAGTCATTGTACTCTACCTCTCCACTGTTCTGCTTCTTCAAATCATCATTCAATAATCTTGGTACAAAGAAATTCATTTTATCATACTTCATCATCATGTATTTCTTTTTTCTTATTTTCTTTTTAGTTCTGAATTATAAATAAAGGATTTCTTAAAAAATAAATTGGTGAAGTAGGCTTACCAAACCAATAAAAAATTGAAGCCTTATTTCTTTTTTTCTTGGTCCTCCAGCCAAACCACTAGGCAAGATACTCTTGAGACAATCAATGATTAATTTATATGAGACCAACATAGACTAAAACCACTCAACAGAGGGTGGTAAGTTGTGGTACAGTGGGTAGACAGTGATAAAATGGTGGCTTGTTTTGGTTTACAGAGATTCAAAACATAAACCTCAAGTGAAGAGATTTGGTCAAATGGTGCAAAATAGTCTCCCAAGAATGTATATGAAAAAATAAAAAAGTAAAAAGAAAGTTTAAAAATTTGTAATATATATATATAGAGGCTTGGAAAAACAACACCCGCTGATTGGCAAGCGACACCCAAAGACCGTTGACGGACGGTCAGCGGGTGTTTTTTTTCCAATTTGACACCCAAGTTTGGGTGTCATCCAAACAAAAATGATTTTATTTTTTTAATATTTTTTTATTTTATTTTTTTGGGTGTTGGCATCCTGATCCAACACCCAAAAAGGGTGTTTTTGGGTGTTGGATTGAATGAAAAAAAAGCAATCCATCAGCCATGTGTAAGTAAATGCCATTGACATCACAAATACATGTTTCTAAAAAGCAGTTGATAGATCATATTTCCTATCTTGGAGGGTTTGACAGACTGTTGAGTCAAATGACATGTTCAAAGCATAAACCATGAAACAGCACAGTGGGACAGCCAATCAAAAATGATAGCCACCTGATCACTTGATATGGCTAAGGATATTCTCTTTTCTAAGTAATTTATAAATACCAGCATGATCACGTACTACAACAACAACTTGAGTATGTATATAATCATTGAACTGAAATGGAATTTTGTTATTATTTCAACATCTCTGGTAGTAAATTAGAGGGTAATTCTTGCGTGAATATTGAGTGATAAGTCAAGAACAATCATCAAGGATGAGTCTTGTTATAAATGGGATGGAGTCAACCTTGAAGCCATTTCTTGACTTGATTGAAGTGAGGGCCCATTTGATAATAATTTCACCATGAGCAGCACCTTTATTGAATCCTTTTCTGATAAAAACACTTGAAACCTCTTCGGATCGTTGAACCCAGGAATTTTGAATGGCCACAAGATGTTCAACCATCACTTGAAATATTGATGTAAATGGTGGGCTACCCCTAGTTCAGTCCCCACAAAGTACCTGATCATTCTTTTGATCCCTGTCCGCAGCTTTGAGCACAGGAAGCTATGGGGGCAAGTGGGAATTCAATAATGTAAATCAATGGTGCATGCAACAAGAAACACCTAGGTTGATCAACTCGTAGCAAATGTGAGGCTCCCTGTGAGAGAGACAATGCATTAGTTGATCGGCCCGCTTGCAAACTAGCACGTAAAAGACCTTAAAATCTCACCATAGACCTGAAATACATTAATAAAAGCAAAAGATCAAGCTAAGGTCAGCTCGGAATAGAAATTGTTTGTCTTCAAAAGGAATTAAAAAAAGAAGACAAAAAAAATACATACAGAAGCATACTGGATCTATGAGACAAATTTGCTTGATGAAACCCCTGTTCAATAGTGCTTTGATGACCCACATCCAACACCCAGAAACACCCTTCTTGGGTGTTGGATCAGGATGCTGACACCCAAAAAATAAAAAAAATAAAAAATCATTTTTGTTTGGACAACACCCAAACTCGGGTGTCAAATTGGAAAAACAACACCTGCCAACCGTCCATCAACGGTCGTTGGGTGTCGCTCGCCAATCAGCGGGTGTTGTTTTTCCAAGCCTCTATATATATATATATATTCAAAATCTTTGATATTCATTTTGAATGAGTGGGAGTGATCAGAAATTAAAGAATGGATCATGATAAGAATGATTTGAAAAAAAAACAAAAAATATTTTTTATTTTTTATTTTTTACAAATTTTTGAACTTTTGATTTTTTTATTTTTATTTTTTCATATTCATTCTTGGGAGACTATTTTTTCACCATTTTATCAAATCTCATGACATCAGGTTTGTGTTATGAATCTCTGGCATCCAAAAAAGGCCCCCATTTTTCACTGTCTACCCGCTGTATATTGGGGGAGAAAACACACACATATGCATGAGGAGAGAAAAGAGATGAGTTAACAAGAAGAAGAGAGCCATTGATTCAGGAAGTATATTCTTTTGATGACCAGCTTTGATTGAAAACCATTCAAAGCTTCCCACCAAGCTGGAGAAGCACCAAATTTCCTGGAAAATTCACCCAGGAGGTGGTGCTACTCCAGCTTTTGGGAAGCTGTCCCACAGAGAATATTCCAGCTGGTTAGATGCTACTCCAGCTTTCTGGGAAGCTGTTCCACAGAGCATATCCCGGATGGTTGGTAAATCTTGCCAACAAGGTTGACAAGCAACATCTTGTTGTTTTTATATCCTGAAAAGCTTTTGAGAAAGCAACAGCTTGTTGGCTAGTTGTCCTGAAAAGATGGCACTTTCCAGCTTTTCATTCAGTTTTCCTGAAAAGCTGGGAGTTCTAATACTTGCAAGGAGGCTCTACAGCAAAGATTAAGCTTACCGGGAAGCTTTCCTGAAGAGTAGGAGATATGCAAATACAACTTGGGTTTGGGGCCAGGAACTTCAGGTACCTCTTGCAAGTAATACTATGGACGCTTTGGACTCTGTATTGTTGTCATATTGAGAGCTACATAGCCTCCGAGGTACCGTTCTGTGCCTGGTCAGCTTAGCTGTTTGCAATGTTAATGATAATTCTTGAGAGAGCCCAACTTGTACCACAAAGCAGACTTTGTTATCCACTTAGCGCACTGAAACAGAAAAAACTCAAGTTATTCCTGTCTTGGCAAATCATCCATAGCACTGGGACTCCCAAAAACGGGCCTAAATGCATACCAAAATAAAAAGGAGATACAGAAAAGCGGGATGAGGAGTTATGTACAGTGGCTACACAGGTAAAATTGGCATGTTATTTTGGATTTCATC
>LUKR01001960.1:0-10913 GCA_019395275.1 Puccinia brachypodii
CACAAGAGTAAAGGGAATTAATGTGAGAGAGTTTTCTGAAAATAAAAGAATATAAAAAAATGAAAGAGAGAAACTTTGATGTGAAAGAGAGATGTGTGAATGAAATGTATATGTGCAAAAGAAAAGGGAAATGAAAATGAAAGGAGTAAACCATGGGAGGAGTGAGAAGAGAAATGAAGTGGAGTGGGAGAAAGGATGTGAAAAGAGAAAGCAGGTAAAGAAGAAATAATGAAGGGTAAAATGATATGAAGAGAGAAATAAAGAGTAAGAATATCATAACTACATGAAAGAATGTAATAACTATATCTTTCTTCTCTGATGACTATGTATTTCTCTGAATATCTAAGAATGTTTCAAAATATCAATAAAATGTAGGTAAGATCTAAATAATTAAGAGAAAAATACTGTAATAAATAAATAAGATTCTCTAAAAGTTTGAGTGTATTTATGATTTGAGTATTATAATTTAAAGAGTGTTAAAGCTAGAGAGCCTGCTTTTCTTCTGAGCTATTCAACTATTATATATATGTAGTGGTTTTGATTGGATTACCACACTGGCCTAGAGAATTCACCTTTTTCCAGTTTCAGCCAAGGTTGATGCTTGCTAAGTGTCTCCAATACTCCCATGACTGCTGCTTGGTTATCAGTTCCCTTCTGCGTGTAGATCATGATGTTGTCCAGGTAAGCTGCTGTGTCCTTTCCAATGCGTCCCAATAGGATGTCTTGCATAAAATATTGAAAGTAGCCTGGCGCTCCTGTTGGTCCAAACGGCATAGTCAGAGGTGCAAATTGGCCTTGTCAACAGAAAAAAGCTAGCTTCTCCTCGTCTCCTTCTGCAACATGCAGGTTTCCGTAGGCATTTCTCAGGTTGAGTTTGCTGAAAGTGTTGGTGTCTAGTAGATTATCAACCAGGTCCATTTTCAGAGGCAGGGGATACTTGTTTTTCACTGTAACTGCATTGAGCTTCTGTTAGTCAAAACATGGCCATAATTTTCTGTCTTTCTTCCCGGTGAATAGCACCAGTGCTGCCCAAGGCAAAGTGGTTTGTCTAATGGTGCCGTTTTCTAGTCCTTTGGTGATCAGAGTGTCCAGCGCTTGTTTTTCAGCGGGCAAAAGAGGGATGATCGTGATTGCTTGGGGAAGGGCTCCCGGTACAAGGTCTACTCAAAGGTTGTAGATTCTTCTAGGAAGCAGCTTCTGGGCACTGGATTTGCGGAACATGTTGATGTACCAATGGTAGTGGGTTGGGACTAATTCTTCTGCTGTCTTTGCCGGAGTGTTGGCCTTGTTGTCCGCTGCGATTTGGGCTGATGTTGACCTAGAGGCTTTGGAGGCGCTGAAATCCGCGGTTGGAACAAGTTCTAGGAGAGGAAGAGGCTTGCCAGCTGTTTCAATGGGGACTGTGGAAGGGACCATAGCAAACTCACATTGCGGGGGTGTTAACGTGTCAGAGACACACACCCCCTTGCCAAAAATCCTAGCTTGCCTCACGGGCTCCACACCAAACAATGAGGCCTTTGTTGGAATTGGCAAAACTGGCTTGGCAGTTGCAATGGTCCTGTCTCCAGTAGTAGTTTTCCGGTGGCTGGCACTATGTCCTAGGAAGGGAAGAGGCTTGCCAGCTGTTTCAATAGGAATTTTGGAAGGGGCCACAGCGAACTCACATTGTGGGGGTGCAAACGTGTCAGAGACACACACCCCCTTGTCAAAAATTGTAGCTTGCCTCACGGGCTCCACACCATTAGGTGAGGGTTTTTTTTTGGAATTGAAAAAGCTGTGTTGACAGCTGAAAAATCCTGTGGGTTTTCCTGAATTTTTGGTTAGTCCAATCAATAAGGTGTCCATGCTTACGGATCCAAGGCATGCCTAGGATTCCATTGTAAGAGTCTTTCAGCCGAGTGATGATGAATGGGGAAGGGGATGGTTCAGTGTTGAGGGTCAGGTGGATATCAAAGGAAGAACGGCTTGCAGGCCTGTCAAAACCAGAGATGGTACATTGGGAGGGTCTGGCGATATCAAGGAGTCTGGTAGACTTGGAATAAGACTTTCCAATCACATCATGGGTTGATCCAGAGTCAATGAGAAAAGCAGCGGGAGGGAGTGGCAATGGGGTTGTGGCTCAAGAATGTTTGGGTGGCACAATGGGCAAAGAAATAAATAAACACAGATCAATTTGATTTCTTGAGAAAATTTCAATGGCGCCAATGCTAACAACAAACAACTCTCCACTGCTCAGGATAGGCAAATCCTTCATTCCTGAGCTCCTCCATTTTTTGACGACTCTGCCCTACTGCTTCCCGCCTTCAACTGCTTGAGCTCCTCCTCCAGCTCCGCGATCTGGGTTCGTTCCCTCCCTTTCCCCCTTGAGTCTTGGTCCTGGCATTCCCGTGCACGGTGGCCTTGTCCGCCACATCGAAAGCACTGGCCGGCTTGCATCATCTTGGTCTTCTCCGCCTCCAAGAGGCGTCTGCGCATCACCAACAAGTCCATTGTGTTGGGGTCTGGGGCCGGAGTTGCTTCTGGGGGGGCCATCCCATTGAGTTTGTTGTTGATCTTCAGGGATAGGTTGGCGGTGTCCGCCAGCTCTGGGAATTCAGTTTGATCCATCAACAACATGAGGCGGATTTGGGACTTCAGGCCATGCCTGTACCGGCTGACAAGGGTTGCGGTCTCCCAAACGGTGTTGTGGGCGTGCAAGTTGAACTGGTGGGTGTAGTGAGACACTGACTTGGTCTGCTTGAGCGCTTGGAGGGCTGCTTCTCAGTATCTCAGTACATGGTGGTGAACTGAGTGTCAAAGTTGTCCTTATTGATAGTCTCAGTCTTGCTCATCGCCTTCTTCATCCATAGTTGGGCCCAGGAGCTGACCGGTCCAGTCAAGTAGGACAACACAAAAACCATAATGGCGTGTTTGGTGCCAAAGAAGTGTCCATTAGCCAGGACAAAGAGGTTTGCCTGGTTTATGAAAACCTCCGCTTTAGCTCCGCGAGTGCCATCAAACTTTTTGGGGGTGACAATCTTGGGGCCTTTGACCGGCGCAGCTGGGGCTTGCAGTGGGTTGTTGGTGGTCTTCATGGCCGTCTCCAGTTGGGTCTCCTTCTCAGCCAATCGCGCCTCCGTCTCCTTCCGGACCTTGCGCTCCTCTTTGACCATGGACAAGAGTTTGGCCAGTTGTGCCTGGACCTTGGTGAGTTTGGTGTCCTTTGGGTCTACGTCCATAGCAAAACAGTATGGGGCAGCTCACAGAGTGGCAGGTAATGCTTTGACAGTGTGTAGTGACTTTGGAAGGTGCAACTAAAATTGGGGAGGCTTACTTTTGTCTTTTGTAATTTCACGCCTTGCCAAACGGCTTGTATAAGCTCTCTCCGGGGATCCAGGGTGTTAGGGAGGGTTCTGGGGTTTTTTTCGGGGGTCTTGGGGCTTTTATTGATGATTCTGGGTGTTTCTTTCCTGGTCTCTGCGTAAGTTGATCTTGCAATATGTTATGGGTGTTCTGGGGAGAGCAGGTGAGGGATCTTCAGGGTTCTGAGTCTTGATGGTAGATTGCAAGATGAGGAATGTACAAGGTGTGGATCCCGAACAAACTCCAAGTTTGAGGTTCATGACATGTATGTAACAGGCTCTCTACATATGTAACTTCCCCAGTTCCACTCCTCTACAGCTCATAACAACCAATCAAGTTTGTATTTTCAGCGGACATACAAGCATTTTAAGTAGTGACAAAGCAAGGAGGTTAACAAGTGGTTATGAAAATGAATAAAAACAAACATATGAATAAATGACTTAATTAGACACTACTATTAATGAATATACTTGGATGAAGACTAGAATGAGTAAGTATAACTACTAGACAAGGCTCTTGTTGGCTACATGCTGTGTTAATTACTACTACTATCATGTTTACTACCAGACACTACATTAAGTGAGAGGTATGAGTCATATGGATAACTTAGAACAAGGCACAAGTAAAATGCAAATCCAATGTTTTGTCTCATGACTTAAAAAAATAGTTGTGAAAAATTTCTTTTTTTTTCCTTTATAAAGTCTTGATTGATCTAAATGAACTTTTCTCATTATGTAGTTTCTTGCCTGGTGATGGTATGATTTTGACTGAATGTTTTGTCAACTTGAATGTACCAAGCTGATTTTAACAAAAGCAGAAGATTGAATGAATTGAGAATGAATCTCAAAAGTCTAGCTAGTAGATTTCCAGGTTATGAAAAGGGAGAGCAATTGTCATTATGAGAAACGAGCAGGGTGACTTTATGGCGGGAGATGATTGTACAATATAACACAAACTCAAATAACAACCTCATGTCAAGCCAACAAAATCAATGATGATTTATTATGAGTTGAACTCCTCCAGTTCTTTATTCCCGGTCAACCTCCCCTTTCACAGCCATGAGTGAACAGCGTCAAGTGCCTAGTTACCTTTTTTTATGCTGTGGAGTGCCAATCGGTGATTTCCAACGGGGGGGGGTGAAAAGGCGGAAGTTCCAACCACTATCCATTGGTCGTAGTTGTTCGTGGAGCTGAGGAATTGAATCGGTGAATCGGCGGGTCGAGGATGAGTGGGATTGATGGATGGCGGATCGGTGGGTTGATGGATTGATTTTTGCGATCAGCGATGGTCTGCGGGGGTGATTTAGCAAAAGCCCCCGGGGGTTATCGGTGGGGTAAAAAAAGAAATTGGGGAGGGGGAAAAAATATTTTTTTTGGGGGGAACGCAACAAAATAAAGGAAAGGGAAGCCCTCCTGTGTTAGCTGTACGTGTTATTGTTAAGATATACAGGATTATATGGAGATTTGAGTATGAATTTCTATCCACCACTTGATTCACTGCGGCGACTATCTTCAGCTGGCTCCCAGCTTAAAATGTTAATATTAATATTTTCACTCCAGTGACGGGTGTTAGATATATGTATATCAGTTTCAGAATTGAAATAAAGCATGGTTCTTGGCACACATGCAGGAAGGTATCCACCAGTGGGGTGGTTGAGAGCCTTATAGGCGAAGTTTTGAAGTTCTTTCAAGTCGTCATGTCAGATCCATTCTGGTACCCCTGGTCTTGTGATGAACCGAATGAATTACTCCCGCTGATCGGGATGAGCGAATTGCGGGAGCTGGGATTCAAGCCGATCGAAGTGTGCCGAATGGGGGAGCCTTTTCGAGTCCTGCTCGGTTGAGCTAGTAGCCGAAATTAAGGCGGAGATGAATGCCGGGTGGTTGAGTAACGCTTCGAGTCCGGGTTCTCTGAGTTCCTTTGGATAAAGAACTGGTGACAGAAGTGGTCCTCATTTAACAGAGGAGGCCGGACCACGCGCCGTTCCCGAGTTCCCCAATCGAACCGAGCAAGCGTAACTTGGGCGAACAGTCTGTTTCTCGATCTCTCGATTGGCGGGGGCTACTAAATACCGAATGAGTATAATTCTGGGGAGGTTCTTGTGGAATCCAAAGCAGATTACATTCATTCTCTTGTATCTTTCTCGTGGTTTATGTAGTCTTCTAGTGCAGCAACTCAATTCAAGAGTCACTCAACTAGTCGAGTTCAGCCGGCGCGAAGGCAGCGGGAAGGGTTAAACATTTCCAGCCTGACTCTCGCTGCCACAACGTCACATGTCTCTGAACTTAGTTGTTTGTTGTAAGGGCACCCGCGCTGGAGAGTAGAGCAAATGACTGAGGAGAAGGTGGCTGATCGATATTCGCTGGATATCCTTTTTTGTAAAAGTGTACACACACGCGCCGCGCCGTACTGGATCTGATCCTTTAAATTGGAATCCAGCTGGGGCCACATCGTGACCGCTGTGGCGAGTTTTCTTGAGATTGTCGATACAGCTTAGCGCCGTTTATAAGGCTGTCGACCTTCAAGTCAGGCTTCACGTTCCCTCCAGATCATTATCCCTCGGTCTTATATCAAAAATATATGTTATATGTTCCCCGGCAGGCCAATAAGAATCAGAATATCCTGCGAGCGGACCTCCGAAATCCCAGTCCAACTCACTCCGACAGTTCCAGGGGGGCATCTTCAACCAACCATCCATCTCGGATCACCTAATTTATTCTAACATCCCTCCCTCTAATAGTCACAACACTGACCATCATAATACCCTCGAACCACCCGGCCTGCCAAGCTGATCGATATCCAAGTCTTGATATTTATATCTCCGGCACTATTTATTTATATACATACAAAAGGAACTGTGTATCTGTTTATGTCTCTTTCTTTTTGACTCAGAAGTAGCAAGCACGACTTGACAACCACTGCTGCTTCCAAGTAACTTAAGACTTCCATCGTCATCCCAACCGAGTTCAAGTAATCTGCACCTTACAAACAAACAAATAATTTCATTCCCTTTCATCCATCTTGACCAAGCTCGCCTTGATTTAGCTTAAGATTGTAAGTTTCCACCCGCCAGCTAGAATAGCTTGAATAGCTAGAATCACTCGAAGAGAGAGAGATACTCACCGCTGTCATCGTTCACCTTGCTAGCTTACTCCCTCTCACCCTGTTCAGCCGATTCCAGTACTCCTAACCATTTCATCAGTCTCAACATGGGTTGCGGGCCTTCAAAACCAGCCGAGGACCGAGACGCCAGTAATCGTAGTGCGGCCATCGATGCTCAGCTTAGGAAAGATCGAAGTAATGCACGGTAGGCTCAGATTCTTCTGCTTCAAAGAAATCGAAACACAAACCCCATCTCATACTTTCTCATTTACATCCTAGGAAGGAAATCAAAATCTTACTGCTTGGTGCCGGAGAATCCGGTAAATCAACCCTGGTCAAGGTACGCCATCCCTCTAATCCAGTAAAATATGATACATAAAATCATCTATCTGAGTCGATCCACTTCTCCAGCAAATGAAATGTCTGTGGGACCAGCCATACACACAATCCGAGCGAGAAAGTTACCGAGAAGTAATCTTTGCAAACACCATTACCTCCATCCAAGTCGTTCTCGATGCCCTCCCTGCGCTCCAACACATCACCATCCCCGCCGAGGATGGGGACCCCGAACGGATCGACCTTCTCCTCACCCTCCCTCCTGACTCTCACGATACTCCCTGTCTGGACCCAAAGGTGGCTGACGCGATCTGTCAGCTCTGGTCTCGCCCTGGCCTCAAACAGGCAGTCGCACTCAGCCATCTCTATCAGCTCAACGACTCAGCTTCATAGTCAGTCCTCCTCATCATCATCACCATCTTCATCGACTCACATTATTTTGCTCTGCTCAGTTATTTTGACAACATTATTCGGATCGCTCAACCGGGTTACATTCCCACCGAACAAGACATAGTCCGATCACGAGTCAAATCGACCGGGATCTCGGAGAGCAAATTCAACGTGGGTCAGCTGATATGGAAAGTGTTTGATGTTGGTGGACAGCGCTCAGAGCGTAAAAAATGGTTCGTCTGGTAGTCTGCTCAACGATGTCGTCATCACTAACCCAACCCACTCTCTCGTAGGATTCATTGTTTCGAAAATGTCAACGTTTTGATTTTCTTTGTTGCGATCAATGAGTATGATCAAGTATTATACGAAGATGAATGTGTGGTAAGTTATAGTCAACCTAACTATCTTTATTTATCTCTCCTAACCTCGGGTGACCAAAAAATCAAAAGAACCGGATGGCAGAAGCCGCCACGCTGTTTGACTCGATCTGCAACTCCCAGTGGTTCCGACAGACCCAAATGATCCTATGTTAGTACTTTAAGAGACCTCGATCAAGCATATATATCTATCCTCCCCGTATTAAAGTTAAATTGTTGTTTCCAACACAGTCTTCAACAAAATCGATCTCTTCAAATCAAAACTACTAACCTCACCACTCTCGAGTCGATTCCCTGATTACGACGGAGACAACTCATACGAATCAGCGGCCAAGTTCATTCACCGAAATTTCTTGCAACTCTGTCGAGATCCGAACAAGGACATTATCACTCACTTCACCTGTGCAACCGATTCCCAACGTACGCTCAACAGATCCCTTCCCTTTTTCTCAGAAAGAGGCTGATTTCTTGATCCTGCTTGACCCTTTTTTATAGAGATATCCGTCGTTCTTGCCGGTGTTCAGGAGTCTATCCTGAGGAAAAACCTTGCTGCAGCCGTAAGCATTCTCGTATGACCTCCTCCATCTATCACTTCATATTGCTAATTCTCAGTCCCACTTTCTCTCTTACTCACAGGGCTATGTCTGAATATTATCCATACTATCGTACGCTTCATCCGGAGCCCATGTGCACACCAAACATATAAGAGTGTTTCCTTTTTTTTTTCTTTGCGCTCCGACTAGTAGTCACATACGATTCTCACTTGACTACCACTGATTTTTTAAAAAGAAAAGAAAAGACAAACTCATATCAAGTTCACCTCTCATCAATATCTTATAATCCGGCTGATGAATTCCTATCGGGCTCAATCAATTAATACTTATCTTTCTTGCTTTTTTTTGTTGCTTCTTGTGAGATATTATATATATATATATGTTATGTTATTATTATTGTTTTGTTTTTGTTTTTGTTATCAGATCATAATCGCGGACTTACATTAACCTTCGTTTCTCTGGTCTAGCGGAACAACCCATTGTCTCCCTCCCCTCATCTCTCCACATACCGATCTGACCAATTTGCTTGCTCCCTTCCCTCCTTAGTTTGGTTGATTTGAAGAATTTCTTGATCTCCTTTTCTTTCTTTTATAAGCTATATCTAACTTTTTGGGTTTGGATTCTTTTTTCTTTATCCATTTAGTCTTGATCATCATTCATTCATTATATATATATATATATATATCTTATATTAGTCAGATTTATCTATAAATTTGCCTCACCAATAATCACAGAAATCAATCAACAAAAAACAAAAAACAAAACAAAACAAAAAACAGCCAAGCTTTTTATTGTTAGATATGTGAAGAAAACCTATATTTCCCACAGACCTATAAAATAAACAAAAGAAGAGAAAAAAAGATTATGGATTGATTGAATGAAATGGGACTGAGCTTGAACAAGATTGGCATATAACCACTTCATCTCTTATTTCTTTTATGAGTTGTCCATCTCGATGGTCTTGAATATTCATCAATTTTCAACAATATACTAGATCAAGAAATTCAAATGCAGCGTCTCTAGCGCATGAGTTTTGGTTTTGGTCTTTTGGGAAGACTTCTCTACTCCATACAAGCTGCATCCATGGTTGATGTCTATGATTAATAGAGCAGCTGGTGATATTGGATGCCCCTGAGCTAAAAAGAAAACAAAAAGGAGCCATAGCTTGTATGCACTGAGGAAAGCCACACTTGGGCTGGAGACTCTGGATGCGTGTTGAGGCAAAAAAATAATAATAATAAAATAGACAAAAACAAAAGTTCCGGGTGGGGACTGCAGGGAGTTGCGGCGGCCCGGGTGGGAGGCTTGTTCTTGTCAGAAGCCTGGCTTGTGCTTGTCATAGAGAGAGAAAGCTGAATGTAATCCAGCAGATGAGCGCCAATCCAAAATTTGCTGCAATGTGCTCACAAAAAAAACAACAACAACAACAAGTTGATACAGCAAAGCTGGGTTGCAAACCAGCTGGGTTCAACCCAGATCCAGCACCAATGATCAGTATAGACACAGGGACATATTTCACATCTATTTTGAACCTTGCATAGGTCTTCTCTGCCAGCAAATTTCCCTGACATTTTTTTCACTCCAAGAAAACCAATTTTGGTGGCAGGTTTGACCTATGCTGTAAGCTATTGTCATATATGTACCTTCTAGTATTGAGATGAGAGCTACCAACAAAATCTCTTCAGGCAGTAAGTCCAAACTTGATGCATGGCTGTTTGGATTTTAACTGGAATCAGAATCTGCTATGTATGGCGCCAATTATAAACAGCTTTTTGAGATTTGTTTGAGTTTGCAATTTTTAAATTTTTTGATTCTCAGAAAGCAGTGAAAAAATCTCAAACGTCCTCAAGGAGGTGGTTTGAGATCCAAAAAGTCCGCAACTTGTCTTTGTACAGCAAAACAGGTGGGCAAGAGCTATACTGTTCAGAAGCCCACCAGCTCCAATACACTGACCATAATACAGGAGGGCGGCCATCAGATTGGCCGCCAACTGGTCAGGGGAAGGCACATGCCATTCCTCTTCCTTCATTCCCTCTGGTCCACTTATTATGGAACCCAACGTTCCTCCCCAAGGTGAGACCCACATTACTCAAGATTGTCCGGATGCTGATGCCTTCAGTGATGCAAGGCAGGATCACCTACCCAACAGTTACTCTTACAGCACCATTGAAACCTACAATCACAGTTTAAACTGCAATCCCAACTACTTCCACCATGCCAACTACAATCAAGCTCATTGCTACAAACCAGCCAATCAGTACAATCAAGCGTGTCACTACAACCAAGCTCATAACTCAAACTACCACCCTGCTAATGTTGATGGGGCTCCTGGTCAGACCAACTTTGAGCAACATAGAATTCCCCCCAACATGTTCTCTTGCCCAACTCTAGTGCAGATTTGACAATTTCCTCAAGCACCAGGAGACCTGTGGGGTCAAACGTTCCAGTCCCCTCTTTGGAAAAGCACAAACAGAACCAAACCCACAAGGAGATTGATGCCACTGAGGCCATTGCAGCGGCCAAGAGGACAGCATAGAATCTCAAATCAGCGCATAAACACACGGATACACTCAAGAAGAAAGCCAACTGTGAGGCTTGTGAAGGACAATGTGGCCGCCACAACAAACCCTTGCTTTGTTTGGACAGAAGATCAGACCATTGAGATGCTCTGCTTTGTGCAGCTAATCAAAGGGGAGTTTGATGACCTTGAGGAATGGACACCCAGTTTCCTAGTTTGGACAACATTCATCACAAAAAACACCGTGGACCGGTGTGGAGCTACTCTTTTCAGGGTCAGAGCTTGAGAGGGAAT
>LUKR01001961.1:0-10902 GCA_019395275.1 Puccinia brachypodii
CCCCCCCCCCCAGACATGCAGATCTACATGTTGCGCAGCGATTTCAGGATTTCGAAGAGCCGGCAGCTGGACCAATGGCCACTCAGGCTTTGAAAAAAGGTGGTTTGACGGCAAAATGTAGCCTTTCTGATAGAACGATCGACTGGCGGGCGATGTGGTTGGAAGCGGTCCATGGAAGGTCATCATCCCCTTGTTTGTTTCCGGCTTCTTTGGAAGTGACGTATCCTAGGCAAAGTCCGCCTCAGCTTATACGTTAAGAAAGGGTCGGTCAATGGACCTGGTTGTATCACTCCCCCTCAGGCAGACAGGCGTGTAGCCGGGGAGCCCTCACCACTGGCCATGAAAACTAGAAACGTGCTGATCAGCTTACCCCAGAAGCAAGTTGACTTGAGGGCGGCGCGAGGGGGATGGCTTGGTCCGTCGTCAGCGAGAGCGGTTGAAGTCTTGGAACGAACGTTAGAAATTATCATTGCACCGCGCAGTAGATCTACAACTAATACGGTAGGATGATGACGCAGAGCTACATTTAAAGGCCAGCTGTTTCCAACTCGAGGCAGAGAAGATCAGAGAGAGGTAGAACAACCTTACACTGGTGGCCAAGTTGGGTCATCTCGGATGCTTTGTCCCAGCATATGGCCTAGCGGCAACTTTATCAGAACGATGTTGCTTGGGCAAGATGGGCATATTTTATATCCTGAGGCTCGCTAGCACCGCAAACACAAAGGAAGAAAGGAGTGGCCCATTTTGAATACCCATCCGCCGATGACTTCCTTTCATCGAGCCCTCGGGTCCACTGGAAATATCCTCACGGTCAGCAAAGCTGCAGTGAGAACTTTATTAAACTTCGATCCACACAATTTGCCATCTCTATAGCACCCAGTTCGAATATATTGTTTCACCACATATAACGACCGCCCGCCCCGGCGCACCGACGCCGCTCGGCTTACCAACTGCTTGGGGAGCCTCCGCTAGAGAAGGCCAGGTGGGAGGCAAAGCTCCCTTAACCCGCAAACACACTTTTCGGTCGTCTCCATCGAATCCCCCATCTTATGTACAAAGTTACATAAACATATCTAATATTTGTGTTCATCGACGCGAATACCTTCTTGCAGAATCAGCTCTCCAAGACGCTACATATCTCTGCCGTCCCCATCCAGTCCTCGGTGCAATATCGTCTGTTGCCTGCTCAGAATTTTCTTCCTCTTCTTCTTTATAGCTTCACCACAGATTTACACATATTCATATATACACGTCCCCACCCCACCCGCCCGATCACCTTTTCTGACAAAATTCTTACAAAGTTTGGTTCTCAACAGTGAGCCAACTTTATTCGCAGATCGCCGTCAAGTTTCCTAATCCATCGACGGCCCACACAAATTGTAAAAATTTCTCAGGGGGGCTATCGTTCGATTCATCCATAAACATAAAAATGGAATGCCTTCCTTTAAGCAGACGCGTCAGCACGCGACCCAGTGTTTTCTCCTCTTCAGCCCAGCGCCACCTTCCAGCACCCAACGCTTCCCATCTACTATCATCTTCTCGCCCCACAACGCCAATTGTCATCTCGCCAGAAGGATCAGGATCGGTCAGCGGATCAAAGTCCAGATCTAACCAGCTGCTTTCCGCCCTCACCACTTCCGCCTCGCAATCCTCCCCCAGCTCATCCCTCTGCCCAGCTCTCTCGTCGGCGCAAATTGCAAATTGCGATCAAGGCCAATTCTCTGACGCTGACAGTGATCAGGAACGTGCCGAAGATGCTCACCGGAAGAAGCGTGTGAAGCCTAACTCAGTGCCCTCGCCGGAAGAATCTCTTTCCTTGCGGACGAAGTGTAAAGCTCAAGGAGCCCCATCAAATGACTCAAGTTGCCACAATAGGCCTGATCGCTTTGAGGAAGCTCAAGAGGACGCTATCGAACCTGAAGTTGAGGGTGGACTGGCCATACCTTCCAACACGCCAAGCACTGCAAGCGTCAACCAAGGCCTTCGGAGTACTCGGCCTTCAAAACCAAGCACACCGCCAGCTGCTACACCAACACCACTCACATATGACAGTAGAGTGAGTCTTGAAGATGAATGGGGTAACCATCTGGTATTCAATTTTCGATCCTATGTTTTTTGCCCTTCCTTCGCTTCCTTCAGGCCCAACTTCCGATCGCTACCCGGAGACTGGCTATGCTGGCGGGTATCCCGGAATCCTCCCAAGCAATCATTCAGGTGACGCCTACTCTTCACACTTGTCGCGAATTCGGTCCAACGAAGCTAACGACCTGCAAATCCCTTCTAGAGCACGCTTTCCCTCCCCCCCAGTCGCTCGACTCTTACCAACAGTCACCCGTATGCTAGCACAGCCGTGGGTCTCCCAATATTCTAGGTCACGCAGTGCTCCTTACTTAATTGAACGTGTTTTGTTCCTGCGTTGTAATCTAGCGAGCCGGTACCAACTACAAATGTGCGGCAGGCCTGACGACTTCGGATAGTGTGAATTGCGTCAGTTGACTTCAGACACCCCAATTCAAATTTGACTCTAAGTCTGATTACAACATCTTGCAGTCTGCTATCTCCTCTACTGTTTGCAAGGACTCTACCTCCCGGCATCCAAACTCACTTTCGTCGGCAGGTGCCTCTCCAGGGGATCATTCGCACGTTCAAGCCCGCAGATCGGCGTCAACACCTCGCGCAATCCCGGCTCTTGCGACGAAAGGTCTGTACTTTACAACTGTGCTTAGCCACGCGTCGACTCATGTTTTATGTACGTGTAGACTAATGAAAGCGAGTACAATGTTGTTTTCTGTTATTGTCATCAGACTGTGGCTCGAGTCAAGTGCCACACATTTCTTCAACTGGTCCGACTTGCAACAGCCTAGGGGTTAAGCAGGATGTTAGGCTGGCCGCTCCGCGTTATGGGTGCACATCACATTCGTCCGAAGACTTCACCATGCCCGTCCCTGGCAGCTTTTCTATCCGGGCGCCTTCTTCTTCACAACTCCTGGGATCCTACGACCCTGCGCTGTCTTCGGAGGCATCCGAAATGCCGAGTTGGGCAGGCACCCAGTTGGAAGAATATGAAGAGGGTTCCGAATTTGATGCATCCAGTCAACTCCTAACCACAGGTCCTCCTCACAGTCCCAGTGCAAGCTCTTCGTATGCTGGCGCAATGCCAGAAATTCCATCACGCGCTACCGGTAACCGTAATAAGCGTAAAGCGGGGACTAGCAAAGCGACATCTCAAATCGGCGGAAGTGATAATGACCAAGCTGACATAGAGCTCGTGAAACCGCCACCGACGATCAATGGCAAAGTCTCACATGGTCGCAAGGTACCGGTTGGATATATCAAGCGGACACCGAATTCATTCTTGATGTTTCGGTCTCATGTGATCAACAACAAGTTACTGCCGCCTGGGGTCGACAACGATAATCGACAAATTTCTAGGGTCGTGTCGGGTCTGTGGGCGGGGCTGAGTGAGGAAGATTTGCGATCATGGCAAACGGCTTCGAGAGAGCTAAGGGCAGCCGCGCGTGCGATGAATCCTGGTTTGAAGCATGCTCCTAACCAGAAGAGAAAGGGTGTGGTACGCCGACGTCGAAGTGGCCAACTCCCAGGTGAAACACCCGAACAGCGAGTGGAGCGAGAGAAGGCAGATGCAGCTGCACTTGCCAAGGTAATCATCAATACCCGTGGACCCGACAAGCCTTCCGCTTCCAAGGCGATCATCGTCTCTCGCAAACCACCGCGTGGGGAGGTGAGTCGCCCTGAGTTCCGGGCTCCAAGCTATTATTTGAACCCGACACCTGGTGGTCCAGCAGCCACTCCCCGGTCTGAGTACGACGAGTCTATCCTCACCACCTCCCCCGCTGCTGAGGCTCGCCGATCGCTACCGTGCGTACCCGAATCTAAAGCAGACGAAGAGCCATCAGTCGGGCAGGCCGCTTTGACATTCAAGACTGCCGCCCCTGGGTTATCAGCTAGAAAACAGGCTAACGGTTGCCCGACCCCGCGAAACCCATCCCCAACGGAGCCGCCCGCTCACCCTACACAAGGAGCTCAACAGAGATCGGGAAACTTGGCCAGTTTCGAACCAAGGATGAACAGTCAAGCTAGTGGATCATCACAGAGTACAATCCGGCAAAGTCTCTCGTCAACGGGTCTTGCTTCCTCCCAGAGTATGGAAAATCCAACCGAAGTTTCGCCGAATCAGCCCGGACCCGAAACATATGCGGGCGTATTTCTAAATATGGATCCTGGTCTTGATGTTTGCGGAAGCTTCCCCGACACGTTTTCGAATGAAATGTTGCGATCACTTGGCTTCGCAGCTTCAGAGCTGAACCTGGACATGTCGGTATCAGGATCTCTGCCTGCAACTTCGACCGGTGGAATGTACGATACCAGCTTTCTTGGGACAAGCTTCGGAACGAGAGATGATAATCAGGGCTATGGTTCCGATTTTTGGTCTCAAGAGACCGGATTCAACAATCTCCCCAATCTGACTGCCGCCGAATACCCTTTCAGAGACTCCACCGTGTCTGAGGACAACTATTCTCAAATCACCGCGCCAGGAAACGCCCAGGGCACGCACCCCCCATTATCTCAAATGTCTCAATCCGACTCTTCAAATCCGCTTGAATTCAGTGCATTAATCGATACCTCTTACACCGACCCGGCCAAGTCAAATAACGACGTGTTAAACTTTGAATCGATGTACCTCAACTACCAGTCCAGCTCGATGGCAAACGAAGCGTTGGAAGATGCCTGCCAATCTTTGACCACTAACATTGGGGAAGACGGCTTTAGTAGCACTAATGGGGAGCCTACTCGCAACCAAGAAAATCCAAAAGATTTTTGGATAAATTCCTAGTATCCTAAAGCTCGCGGACCGTACTGCTCCCTAAAGCTTGCATCCCGCACAATCACTGATCATTCCACGCAACTTGATAACCTCAAGAAGCTGAAGGTGACTCTTCCCTATTAACGAACATTAGTACTATTCCGCTTCGAAGCTTCGCAAGATGTTGAATTCAAAGCGCCCACTCAGGCCTTCATATCGTTACGTTCTTATATTTCATTTTATCACCCCCCTAATCCCCATCACTCAAACGCCCGCAAGACATCAGATCTTGACCACTCCTTCAAGCTGTTAAGTCGCTACGTCGTCCAGAGCTAATAACCCCCCCCCCCCCGACCTACCTATAACCAAAGTAAAAATAGTAATCAACTCCTCAAATCGTTTTCTTGGTCTTTCTTGCAATCATTGAATTAGAATAATCTCCCAATACCCAAAGAACTAAGAAAAAAAATCTTCACTTCACCTATTCCTATTTTCGCAAGCTTTCGAATTTGTATGCCTATTTGCTCTTATATCTATCTCTTTATTCGTTCATCAAGTCCCCCACGTCGTTACGATATACATAGTCCTCATCAAGAAACTAAATTATGAATATATGCACTGCAATGTCGTTCGTGAACCGTTTAAGAAAATTTCTCATCATTTTGTTTTTCTTGTTTTTTTGTCAATTGCAATTGCCATATTGTCTTGCTTGCATGAAGATAAGCTTTTTTTTTTTTTGAATTAAATGCCCAATGTAATTATACACCACTTTGAACAACTTTTATTTTTTTTTCGTCGAACTTAACTTGTTTTTGTTCCATTTGACTCTCTCAATTGTCCGACATCGAGTAAAATGGTCCCCTCAACCCATATTTCCCCTCGTCTTCTTGTTTTCTTGAATGAAAAAAATACCTTCAAAAAAAATTGATCTCCTAATTTATTTGACAGATCACTCTTTGTTCTTTTGCATCGAACAAGACGTGTTCTCTTTTTTTGTTTAGCTCCCTATGACCATGAAATAAATATTTCAAGTTCCATCGACAATAAATGAAAGTGCCTTGTTGCCAAGATTTAAGACCACGAAAACCCGACAATAGTCTTCTCGGATTGTTGGATCTCAACTATTCAAATCAATGAAAGCTGAACAGAAAGATGGCATGGAATTTACCTACAATACCTTGTCAAGCTGTCTCCTTGCGGAACCTTGAAAAAAAAATTAACCCATGGGGTCTCCATCCCCCACCCATGAAACCTTGATACCCCTGGTCCAATTTGAAGACAATCACAGAGGGTACCGCAATGTAATTCATTGTTCATTTTGGTCTGGAATAATATGAGATACTGAACAGAAGCTCATACTCAGTCAATCAGAATTGCAACATGTGAATTTTATACAGTAAATAGATAGAATGGGATGAGGAATACCTAAAAATTACAGAAGCTCATGATCAGAATAGGTGTAACCACAAATAGAAACAATCAGAATTGTGAAATATGAAGCATATGTAAGAAAAAGATAAGATGGGATGAGGAATCTGTAGTAATTTAAATAACAAATTATCACCTTGAAAAGAACATAATCTAGCTGGTAGGATAATGGTAATCTAACTGTAGATGTTAAAGTAATCTTTGAAGAAACAATAATGTTAAAAGCAATAAACTGGGAAAATTTTGATATGGTGGGATCAGGAGGAGAGTTTATAACCTGGGGTGAAAAGGCTATCCTATATAACAAGAGCCAGGATTTCAGGGGTTACACTGGATAAAAAAAATATCATCCTAGCTCTATATAACTAATGGCCTGTATTTACTTGGAGAACAGAGAAAAAAAAACAAAAGGTGTTTGAACTATCCCCCCTGGGAAAATAGTCTGAGACTCTGAGGACACACCCATCCCAACTTCCAAGGGTTCACTTTTGGTTCAAGGTGATATACTTGATGATCAAGATGAATTAAATATCATGGGCCAAGTTTTTCCCATTGATTTATTGTGTTTCTCAGGAAGATTTGTGCTATCTATTTTTATTGGGCTTTTCAATTTTTTTTTTTTTTTATAATGTTACCCTTGGATCTTTAGTACCCAAATTTTTTTCCTATGTACCCCTAAAAAATTGAATATTTAAGTGAACTGCTGATCCTCTATTCCTATAACTGTTGTTGAATAATTTAAGGTTGGGATATTACTTACTACAATCAAAGGTGTTCTGATTATACTTGACATGTAACAAAAAACACAAAACTCTGAAACAGAATGTTTTTTTCTTTCTTTTTTGGAGGAATTAAGATGTGATCTGCCCAAACAAGGGGATTTCAAGGTTTTCCATGAAGAATCCTAAACGTACAGAAATTCAATCAAATCTAGAGGTATAGTAGTGCATTTTTTCTTTTTCATTAGACAAGAATAAGAATACAAATGGGAAAACAAGAGAGATCTGAAGAACTGAAGTTGTGTAGTAGTTTGATTTTTGATTTGTTGTCTAAGATATACAAAACTGAAGCCCAACTGAACTGAGATTACAGAGGGATGGAATTAATTGATCTCTCTCAAGGAGAACAATAAAGCAGTAGCTCTGTTGTCACTTATAAGTGTTTCCAGACCTGATAGCTTGGTGTTGGTGTTTTCTGTAGATAATTCCGGGCAGACTGTTTTTTTTCTTTGATGAGAATGGTCAGTCGATGGTGAAGTGGAAGTTGAGTTGCTGCCCCAGTCATTTGGGAAATTAATCAGCCCGCCCCATCCCATCCAAAAAAAGAGAAGAAGGAAATAGAAACCCCCGGACCGGTTGGTTGATTTCACTCACTGAATTTTGATTTTGCTGGGTGGCTTACGAGTTAATTATTTAATTAACCAGTATTTTTCACAGCAGGATGCTCCACTCCACTGGAGCCGAGACGATGGCCGGCAGCACTCGGCGACCGATGAGCACGAGCATCATCCCCATCGACAGTCGACCGGCATTCTCGAAACCAGCCAACTTGACCAACAGCAACAACTACAAACGGGCATCGACTCCCTACTCGCACAGCCCAACCCCAAAGAGACCGGCAAGCACTTCCCAGGCTGCCCTGGCTAGCTCACAGAGTAGGGTCGCCCTCAACTTACTCAGACGAATCTCAACCCAAAACTCGGCATCGCTTCGGTCAACTGACTCCGCAGTACCATCGTTCATCGTTCGCGACTTCGGTTTCAAGAGCACCGATCCACGACATAATGGCCATCGACTACCATCTAACAATAACAACACTCAAAATGATGAAGACGAAGACGAAGATTCAATCGAACATAAACGGACATTTAGTAATAATAAACAGAGCTTCTGGAATATCTGCGCTAGTCCTACCGGCCCTGGTTCGACCGCCGAATCAGAATTCGAAAGGGATCAAGAAGAAGCAGAGCAATCGATTGAGATCGATAAACTGATTCACAAACATCGACAAGACTCATCCTCATCCTCAACCATCAGTCCAACTCCAACTCCTCTTCTTCTTTCTTCTTCTTCTTCTACAACAGCAACAACAACAACAACCACAACATCAACTACAACGGATATTAAGCAACAACAGAGTATTGAAAATAATACAAATAATAATAATGGACCAGGAGAACAAATCTTAAGTAGACTGACATCGAAATACTCGAACTTGTATGTCTCATTATACGAGTTCACGGCCGAAGGGGAATCAGAGATGAATCTATCAAAGGGCGAGATCGTTAATGTGCTCGAAATCATTTGCGATGGATGGGTGGTCGCACGAAAAACTAAATTAGTGATTGATGATGATGGAAAGGTATTCTCTACTGTCGATGATCTCAATGCGCCTGTTTCTCTCGATCAACTCGACCTGTTCATTCTTCCTTCTACTGCTCCGAATGATGGTGATGGTGATGATTTAAACGATTTGAATCTTACTGGACTTTGCCCTGAAAATTATTTACTTAAAATCTCTTAACAACTCACTTCTCTTTTATCTGTCTATCTATTTCTATCATTTTCTGTTCATTTCTCATCTCTCTACTGTTTCTTTTTTTCTTTCAATCTACCAACCTACCCACCATTTTATCCATCTTTATTTATTTATTTATGAAGTCTTCTTTTCACTTTTCTGACATGTTCCATCTACCCTATTAATTGCAGTTCTTTCTTTCCTTCTTTCTATTTTTTTTTACTTTGTTCATGAATGTGAAGAAGAGAATATCATTTCTCTTTCTTTATCTTAGTATCATTGATTGATCTTCAAAAAGAATTAACCCAATTTCCATTTTTTTAAGTTTCATTTATTCTTTGCTTACATACAACTAAAATAATACACAGACTCATATTTGATTGATATCTAATTAATTAAATAAATATATATATGTTCAAAAACAAATAGTTGAACAGTTTTTTTCTTTTCTTTTCCACATTTTTATAAATAAAACTTTCAACTAAAAAAGAGAATAATTCTTTTTGGTCCAATCTTTTATTTGGTTGTTGCTAATTTCAGCTAATTAATTTTGTTGTTGTTGTTGATTTGAAACTTATTTATAATGTACTCTATTGATGATCATCAAAGCTATCAATCTGCAAGCTGATCAGAGGGGTACATATATTGAAGCAGAGATCCAAGCTATTTAATAAGTGGTCTTGAACTTTTCAAGAAATAAATTTACAATTAACAACTTACCTTCTGTGAACCAACTTAATATTTGTCCAGATTGCCAATAATTTCAACTTCTTCATTAGCACATTTAAAATTTTGCTTTCCCTCTCCTGGTGTGATGTGTTGGAACTAGAGTGGAGGTTGATGCTTCCTGCCCAATGGCTACTGGATGTTGTACAGCTAGGATGGAAGTTGCTTTGTCCAGATGAGTTACTGTTTGGATTGACCACACAAGGGAATCCTGGCCCCCCTGCACCATGTTGACCTGGATCAAAGCTGTTTTCAAGACCTGGAGGGAAGCTGCAACCATGTCCTCCATTGAGACCATAGTGTAAGAGGTTTTGAAGACCAGAAGGGAGGATGTTTTTGGTAAGCTGAGTGGAAAAGCCACTGCCTTCCCCAAGGGAGTTGGATCAACAGTGGGTAGCTACTTTACACTACATTATCTGCATTATCCCAGCAAAGTAGTGGACTTGATTCCTTCCCTGACACATTACCATTATCTGTAATGGGAAATTCGTCTCTCAGCCTGTAGTGTAATGATGGGTTTTCTGGCTGCCTAAAATGGATAAAGTAATTTATTTTCACATTATCTGCAGGTCAAACAGCCCTAAACCCACATGAAGTGGAAAAAAGCCCCTCTTTTTGAGTGTTGGCAGCATTGGGGTTACTGATTGCATGGCAACAGCGGTGGATTGATTTAGGGATGTGAAGTTGGGGTGGAGGTTTGTTTGATGATTGATGTTGACTAGTATATTCAAGAGGCAGAGCTCCTCTGGTAGCATCTAGAAAAAGGAAATATCAATGGGATAATGAAAAGAAAAAACCAATCAAGTGAAGGTTACTCACATCAATAAGGGTCATAACCCATATGATCACCTCTTGGGGCAATTTGGACTGGGGGCCCATTGCTTGGAGTCGGTTTTGAACAGATTCCAGAGACCTTGCGGTGATATTTGGGGCAAATTGGCTGGAAAGATTGGAGCTGTGGCTGAGAGAACCAGTTGAGATGGCTGTGAGATCATCAGCTTCATTGAGCTCAGGCAAAAACAATGTGGAATCTTGTCTAGCGGTGTGGTGTGCCATGCCTGTTACTATGCCAAAAGCATATTGCTGAGGTGTAGTAATAGTGTAGTGACATGCACAGTACAGTCATTACAAGAGAAGGACATGTTAATATGATTATTTTACAGTTTTAGATATGGTAGCAATGGACTAGGATCAGTATGCAAAAAGGTGTTTCAACTAGGAAGGGAAAGGAGGGCAGGGTGGAATGGGAGAACTTGTCTTAACCAGGAATGGAAGGGAGGATGGTATGGTATAAGAATTAGTGTATGCTTATAAGAAGGTAGGGTAGCTCATGTCAGAGTGTGGTCACTTACTGTAGCTGTACAGTAGAGATTAGCACACTGATGAATGATCCAAGGTGAGTGGTG